>JASDQU010737953.1:48434-59797 GCA_032191745.1 Picea mariana
GCGAAAAGTTTTTTTTTTTAAATATTGTTTCTAATTTAAATTAAGCAGTGTTGTCGACATGTAAATATGCATTGGTGATCTTTCTATGTACAGAGCGCACCACTAACAATGAAGGTGTTTTTAAAAAATTGTCCTTATGAAATATAGAAACAAAAAGCAAAAAAATAATGAGAAAATTAGGGCATCCAAAACTGAAGGTAGCTATGAAACCCCTTTTTTTTTGTTTAGGAATGCACGAAAAATTGTTTGAATCAAATAGAGGAAATATTAAGATGATTAATAGAAAGAAATCATATAAATGAAATTTATCCTCTGCAGATTTGTGTGTGACCTACAATAATCCATTTCGAATTTGGCTCTTTAGAAAAAAACCACCCACTCTGAAGTCCTTGCTAATAAATATTTGTTGTACAAATATCAATTCTAAATTTTGGCAAAAAAATGAAAGAACGATTAGGGTTTTCATTTATAAATACAAAAACTAAAATTCTTGCTCATTTTTTTGTTGTGTATTTTGGTGCATTGATAATAAACACACATGTTGTTTTCTTTCGTAACTTACCATTTCGGTGTACTATACAGTGAGTAGTGTAACATCCCCATTTTCAAACCCCAATCTATTGATGTATATTGTAAATGTGATGTATGGACGAGGGCCAAACAATGTAATATGTAAATGATGCATATTTAATATAATAAATAAAATGTATCAACAACTGGAGATGGACACAGATGGATATTTGGGGCCTTAGTTTCCACAAGAGAGGGAAGGGGTCTAAGGGGAAGAGTTTACCCATGTCTATTGAACCCAAACCCTTTTCTTTCTAAATTATCATTACTATGAACCTTCCATTTTATGATTAAGTGTTTCCAAAGCCAATCATTAATTTCATGTAAGAGGGTGGGTGTAAAAGTCATATACCATAGTTATTGGGGAACATGGGGCTGAACTAGAATCAACATTGGGTAGAGTGAGCAGTCAAATATCTTGGGAAAAGAGAGGAATTTGTATGGGTAGAGGGGCATAATTAACCATTCACATTTTTGCAGAGAAAACAACTTTTATAGGGAGATTTTTGGACAACAAAAGAGTTATGAGTGCTGAAGCTTAAAGGAAGCCATAGTGGGAATGTATGGTAGCTATTTAGAGATGAAATTTGATGGGAATAAAGGTTGTGGGCTTGTGAGAAATATTTTGTTTGAAAATTGTCAAAAGAAGTGAGGGTTTCATTGATGTGTGAATTCCTGTTGTAGTTGTAGAATTCATGAGGTCCCAATAACAAGATTTTTTGTCCAACCTATGCTAGAATCCCTGGAGGGGAGTGGGAAGGCCTAAGGGATCGTGAGAAGTGAAGGGGGATATCATCCCTGGGTTGTGTAGGTTGTGGGAAAGACAGATGGTGTACTTGAATTACCTATGTGGATTAACTGTTGAGAGGGGGACTTTATCCAGCCTTAGGAACCACCATCTCTTGTGGATTCATAGCCCCATCTCGGGGGTGACTTGCCGTTGAGAACTAGAAAAACAAGTATATGGTTGGGAGGAACATCTTTCCTCCGAAGTGGTGTGAATATTTCATAAGATAAGTGTGCTTATCTGTTGTGTTCATTGATGTTAATTGCTGATATAGATGTTGTGCATTTTACACTAAGATATTTTGGGTTATTGTTGCATGCTATGAGTAGAATTATGAATGAGAATCTCTAGTTATGTTTATGAAGGTGTTTAGTTTTGATTGTGCAAATTTATGTACTCACATTAATGTTTTTAATTAGCATGGACTTTTGCATAAGCTTGAATGTTATGTTTGTGTGTTATTTCTCCATTTAAATTTGTACCATGATTTTTTTATTGGGTAATTTTTAGCAGTAGCATGACCTAGATCGGGGTTGGGTGCATTACATAGTGGTATCAGAGCCACAGGTTCAACATCGAGCCTCATGGGCCAGACTCAACATATAGAAGCTAAATTGCAAAATTAAAGCTAAGAGGATGTCTGCAAATTTATTTGTCAAAAGTACTCCAGCGGAATAGGAAAACAATTCATGAGGAATTTGAGGAAAATGATCTGAAGGGTTAAAATCCCCAATTTTAACTTCTTCTTGGGAATTTTTAGGCCTATAATTGGTCGAATTTCAGAAATTGCAGAGAAACCATGGCGAAATTGGGTGAAAGCCCCAATTTCCATAGTGAAGTTCATTGGGAATTTGACGTGGGAGTGTCAAGTTTCAGGGGTATAGGTTGGATTGAGTTGCACAGGGCCGAAATTGGCCATAGCAAGCTTAATTTTTGAGTTCATGGAAACCATGGAAAAAATTTCGAAAATATGCATTTTTGAAAAAAAAATGGCAAATTTTGAAAGTTTGGGTAATTTTCCATACCATGAAATGGAGGCCACATGGAAATAGTGACATGAAATTCCACAGTGGAAGGAATGGTGGGGAGGTGGAAGACCATTTTTGTGAGGCAATGGGCTGCATTATTGACTGAAACCAATAACATAAGTGCTTTCAAATCGTGAGCAAAGCGGTTTTCCAAAGGTATTTTACGATGCGAATCCAGTGGGAGGATGCCATGCATAATTGGGCGGTAAGAGGTATCGCATTGCAGGGTGTTGTTAACCTTCTATTAAGTTCACCATGAAAAATAAACCAAAACTCTTGATCGTTCCCCGATCTTCGTCGTTAGATCTAGGGTGCAAACAAGTTTCACGCCAGAGGTAAAGGGTGTAGGATGGGACCCTCCCATCATTGTGACCAATGGGAAATGTTGGAGGTAAGGTATGGATGGGATCTACCGGTGGCATGGGCCACTGCAGTGGTTCCATGTGGAATCCAATATGGGTGGGGTATCGTACTATTATAAATTATTTTATTTTATCCATACCTTAAAGTGCGAAGTAAGTGTAAAAGGTAAGGAGAAGAAGAGGGAAGTTAAGAGGAAGATAATGAAGGCTGACAAGGCAGGGCTAGGGTATCCAAGACATTGATGTAGGTACCACGTCAACCCAAAGTTCTATATCAATAGTTCCATCAACATTAATTAGTCAACTTGTTAGAAAAATATAGTGCTTTTGCAGGTCATAATCTTGCGGGGCATTTTTGAGGGCCTAAATAGTGTTTTTAAGTAGTCAAATTTTACAAGAATAAGGTTTACCACCTTGTACCCTTGATACACCTTGTCTCCACAACTTAAATAAAAAATCTTGAGGAGAAATTTCCAACGATCTATTCTAAGCACAAAACAGAGCTCATATGAAGAAGTTACAACCTAAACAATGCAAGGTATATTTTAGGTACCAGATAACTTCTTGAGGGCATAAATATTTTCTAAGAAGTTAGTTTGGGACACCTGAGTAGTCTATGGAAATCCTGTGTGAACCATAGAATACATCCATGGATTAAAGTTTGGAACCTGGGCACATGAAAAAGTATAGGAAGAAAAAGAAGACACCTGTAACATACATGGTTAACAGGGGAAAACAATCAAACTTCCAAAGACCATAACTTTCTACTCGGAGACCATAATGGGGAAAATGAATAGTCAATTGAAAGGTATCAAGGAAGAGAATCCATCAATAAACCTACAAAATTTATCTAAGTAAAAAATTTAACAATCAACTCAGAAGAAGATGGTTGGTGGAATTAAAGAGCAGAAAATTTATGCATTCTTTTCCATAATTGTGTATATATATTTTGTCTAACGGAAAATTGTTTGCATGCATATTTTCTTGTATAATTTAGAGGTACATGAAGGCACCTGGTTATTGTATGAGAAATGTAGTAATGGAGGATTCCCAAGGGTCCTAAATTCATGAATAGGAATTCATAGGGCTACATGTCAGCATGGGAAATGTTGAGACGGAGTCTATTGGAAGAAGAGACAAGTAGGAGCCTGTAACTTTGAGAAGTTTGGAAAGAGAAGTGAAGAGATATAGGGAAGATAATGAGAAGATTCTAAAAGATTAAGAGGATATACTATAGATTCTAAATATTCTATAGAAGCAATTCAACAAATATTTTGGCACAATACAAGAAGCTATTGCAAGGAAAGTAGAAGTATCTAGATCTCATGATAGGAGGGATGATCATGGAGGATCTATACAATCAATGAGTCTCAACAGACTTCATTAAAATAATCATTCCCCAGGGCACTCAAATATAAGAGAATATGCATTTTAAGGTCGGCAAGTATCCCAAGTATCTCTCCTGTCAGACATTAGAGGAGGAGACACGTGCTAGCTATATTGCAAGGGGAGCTTAGGAAAATCAAGCCACCATCATTTGATGGAGAGAATAGGAAGGGAGAAGATGAAAAAGCATGGTTGTTGAGAATGAGAAAATATTTTTAGCAACATAATTAGTCATCAAATGTAGAAGCTAGGATTGTAGCCTACTATCTCCAAGGAAAAATATCTATGTGGTGGGATCGTCTTAAGCAGGTCAAGCACTTTGATGAGAGGAGAATTTCTTGGAAGTAGTTCAAGAAATATTTCCAACAACGGTACTTGTCAGAGAAATATTATGACAAGAATATGCAATAATTATTTGAACTCAAAATTGAGAACATGACTATGGATGAATATGAGAGAAAATTATTGGAACTTCTTAGGTATGCGATCTTCATCATGGATGAGAAGGTCAAATCTCTGAGGTTCCTGAGTGGATTGTCATCCTTCTACAAGGAAAAAATTCAATTTGATGAGATCATGAATTTGGGAGAAGCCATAAGAAAGGATAAGTATTTATATGAGAAGAACAGAAGAAGGCCAAATTTCCAAAAGGCTTGGGAGGATAAGAGTAAAGGAAAAATGGATGAGAGGAAGAAAGGATTCAAGCCACCTTTCATCAAGAACGGTTCTCAACAACATCAACAAGGGAAACCATCTCAAGGTGATTAGAAAATGACAGATTCCTTGGGAAAGTGATGCAGGAGCATCCTACCTCCAAAACCAAGCATGTTTGACTAGAACTAGCAATCTCGGATTTATTTGAATTCAATTGTGTAATTGATGAAAATTCCTATGTTTGAAGGAATTCTAGAAAACTTGTATTAGTTTTGAAATGCATTGTAATTGAGTTAGTTCTCGATAGTTTTGAGGAATTAGAGAGATCTTAGGGTTGGTTGTATCTCTCTTGAGTGCATTGACAATGGATCTAAAATGAGGATTTAGTGGATCTAGAGGATCCTAGGGATTTGTATGAGGGTTTTTAGGATTTGAAACAAATTGCAGTTTCAAAATCCTTTTGTATTAAATTTGTAAGCCTACATGCATGAGAGGTGTGGCAATTAAGAGAGATAATCGAGCCAAAGGAAGAGATTGGAAAGGCCATTAGAGGAGAAGGCCTTATGTAAATATAATGTAAAGTATGTGTACAATTGAGAATATAATTAATATGTTTTGAGTATCATTTGGAATTGGCGTTTTAGACCTCTATTTAGTGTATGTGTGTGAATGGTGAAAGTCCACTTTGGACTCTATTAATTCTCTGTGCAGGTATCAAGTAGAAGGAAATTGAAAATATTGTGATACATTGTTGATCATGACATGATACACAATTATCCTTAAAATCGAAGGAATATTGAGGAGAACAGAGTTAAAATCAAACTCTATGCATAGATGAAGCTAATAACAACAAAGAAACCCTTTACGGGCAAAGAGGAAAAACCATCGTCTGATCCTAGACAATAGTTAATCATGACCGTCGATGGTAGAGTGAGTTTTTTTGTTAAGAGTTGAAGGAAGGGCGGATGTGAAAGATTGGATCTTGAAGGGAGGTCTAATTAAGATGGACAGATATCATCCATTCTGAGTTCAAGATCTGAAGTAGTGGTGGAGAATTTCAGAGTAGCATAGTCAGAGTATGCATAAGTGGAGAACTCTGACAAGAACAAGTCCGATCTATGGTGTAGATCAAGCGAAGAATAGATCGACGACTATGGTTGTATCTTAGAGTTAAATCTTTAGCAGTCGAAATGGCCCAAAAATGGAGAATACCCCAATGAAGGTAGAGTAACATAAAATTGGGATTTATTCAGAGTGATCATGATCAAGGCCAAGAAATTGACACGTGGCATCACCGCATTGATTATCGGAGTAGGACCATTAGAGTCCAGCAACAAGAGGAATTCCGATTGAGTGACATCGATAGATGGTGGAGATCTATTATGAGTTGAATAAATCGATGACTCAAGAAGAGACATGTGGCAGATCACTAGAGTGTTGCATGGTAGATGACAGAGACTAGAAGTGGCATCAACGAATGAGAAGTGGAAACATGGCAGTGATGAGGATGAGTGAAATTGTGACATGGGGTATATGGATCCACAAGTAAGAGTTTAACATGTGGCACTCATGTGTAGGTCCATGTGACGAAGGTTTGGTGCAATGAAAGAGATGACAATGATGATGACCGTAGATCTTATAAGATCGACGGTGGAGAAATAAGTAACCTTTCATAGTCTAACAAGGACAATGAATATCATTAGAGAAATCAATTCAGAATCTATTCTGGTGCAGAGTTAAAAGGGTATTGATGAAAGGAATTGAAGAATATTCCTTCGTGTTGCCTAATTTTTGCAAGGTAAATCTAAACAATTCGATTAGGAGTAATCAACAACGAGGACTGAAGACTGGAACAACCCGAGGCGTATTATGAATTGTCCATCCTATTGTTGATCAACGATAGGGATTGAAATTTGAAGAGTCTAATAAGCTCGTGAGGGAAAAAAAGTTTAAGCGCCAAGTGTAAAAATTGTGGACACAGCCCGAGGACACATGAAGTATGCGCCAAAGGATAAGCGCTTAAGTGTATGATCTTGCGATTATGCTGGAGGTATTATGGAGACAAGTGCTAGGTTTGGAGTGCTAGAGAACTGTGCAAAATAACATAGAAGCAAATTTTTTTAAAAGAAGTTTGGGCCCGCAAAATTGAAATTTGAAAAAAATCAAATTCAGAGCTAAGCGGGATTCGATTGAAATGATTATGTACTTGTGGGAAGAATAGGCTGAGAGGTAATAATTTTTGGTATCATAGCAAACGATTTTTTTTTGTATTGAAGAGGCTAGTTCAAGTTTGGAAATCTGCAACATAATATTGAAGCTAGTAGAGAATTTGAGTTGATTAAGATGGGAACATGAACAAAGGAATGCATGAGGAAATGATAGAAGTGTTATGGTAGAGAGTTGTCCATTGAAGTGCATTGAATGCAAGAGACAAGATATCAGAACAATATCTTGAAGGTGAGAGACATAATGTTTTATCTCTGGATTTTAAATAACAATGTTAATGTTAATTAACGGGTAGCAGTAGAAGGAGAAGGGTAAGGATTGACAATCCTTACAACTAATAGAGATGTGAGAGAGGGAAAGCATAGATATCAAGTGAAGAAGTTGTGGAAGAACCTTGAATAAACATATGATTTAGTTACTTCCAACTAGAGATTGGAAGTAAGTGGAGAGGACAAGAGGAGTTCTCTAGATAAAGTGATCCAAAGTGCAAAATCTAGAGGAGCACAGGAGATGCTCAGAGGGTTCTAGGAGACAAAACTAGTAAATACAAAAAGGCCATAACTCAGTAGGAAGATTGGAAAGGTATTAGATAGCATATGATAATATTTTCTACAGAGAGGGGCTTGATTTAGCTCACAGTGGACTAGGAGAAGTTCACAAGAGAAGAGATGAAGATTACTATTGATGGTCATTATGAAGGTTCTAGAAGAAGCCACAACAAAGGAAAGAAAGATGCCAATGAAAAATGAATAAAGAGGATGAGTCAAGCATATATTGATATAGAATTGTTTGAGTTAAGAGAACAACTTAGTTACATTAGACAACTTCTACATAATAATATTGAGAAAAACTAGAGACAAGGATGGAATCTAGAGAAGAAAGTCAAGTGGCCCTTGATGCAATTGTTTGCAAGGAAGCTAAGGAAGAGGTTGAAGAGGTTGAAGTGTAGGTTAATTTTTTTATTGAAGAAGGATAAACTCAGAGGAGATGAATTCAGACATAGTTCACTGACATAAGTTCACTTTTGTGAACCAAAGCAAGGAAGTATCCTTGGAGAGGATGAGGAAGAAGAGAGACATGTTGAGAGTCTCATGAACTAATTGGGAAGTTCATATTAGCATGTGGATATGCTGACAGATGAAACAAATGAGGATAGGGAGCCTTATGTTTTTGAGTTTGATGATTTATGTATGACTGCAGGTTGTGAAAGGGAAGAACTTGGACAATCATCTAGAAATGTCATACAAACAGCTGAAGATGGATATATAATTTCTAAAATCATAGAAACATAACATAATCAAAATTCTGTTATGAAGAGAGATGAGATGTTATCTCATGAAGGTATCCAAGGAGAGGGATACACACAACTTACAAATCAAATTGTTGAAAAGGTAGGGTGCTAATGAGAGTCTGATGAGGTGTTCATATCAACACAAGAAGATGATGCCAGAAGAGGAAAATGAGAGACTTGATGATGTGTTGGAGAATAGCAAGATGATACTGGGAACATCAATAGAGACTTCAGAGTCTCATAGTTTTACAACCGATAATTGGTTTTTGTTTGCAGGTGCTGAAGAAAGTGAAGGAAGACAGATTCATAATTATGTCCTAGAGAAGGAGACAACATTATCTCATGAATATAATCAGTACCTAAATCACTTTGTATTATTAAGTGATGCAGGGATGGAAGAGAAGTTGTAGGAGCTTGTTTTTGCAGAGAACAATGAGGAGGTTGAAGGACAACACTCATATATAATGCTTACTAGTTTTGAAGAATAGATAAGGATGCTTGAGGACTGGTTGGTCAATCCAAGGATTGATAAAGGGGACTGTATTACAATTGCGAGTATAGAGTGTTCATGAATGCTTAGTTGCGACATTGAAGATGAGAGAAATAATCTTGAAAATATAATTCAATTTTCTGCAAAGGATTTGAATATCTCAAATACTTTGAGATGGAGATATGAAGAAAAGATGCAACAACCAGTCAACAACTACAACAAAAACAACAAATTTCAGTAGCAATTTTGTAGCAGTATGTACCAGCTAGAGAATAGAATGGACATGGATATTGAAGAAATGAGGATGATGATGATGAATATGTCTCAGATAAGGCATATTGAGGAAAAAAAGGAAATCAAGAACAACAAGGTAAATGGAAAGTTGCAGACAAGAAGGCAATAACAGGGCAACAAGGAAAGCAAGAAACAACATAAAGTATGTTATCCAGGAGGATTTCAACAATTGGAACTCATGATCAGGAGATCATGAACACTTTTTATTCCTTGGGATTTTGATGCAAGAGCATCTCGCCTCCAAAATCAAGCATGTTTGACTAGACCTAGGGGTCTTGGTTTTATTTGAATTGAATTGTGTAATTGATGAAAATTACTATGTTTGAAGGAATTATAGAAAACTTGTATTAGTTGTGGAATGCATTGTAATTGAGTTAGTTCTTGAGAGTTGTGAATACTTAGAGAGATATTAGGGTTGGTTGTATCTCTCTTGAGTTCATTGTGGATCTATAATGAGGATTCAATGGATCTAGAGGATCCTAGGGATTTGTATGAGGGTTTTTAGGATTTGAAACAAATTGCAGTTTCAGAATCCTTTTGTATTAAATTTGTAAGCCTACGTGCATGAGAGGTGTGGCCATTAAGCAAGATAATCAGGCCAAAGGAAGAGACTGGAAAGTCCATTAGAGAAGACATTATGTAAATCTAATGTACATTATGTGTACAATTGAGAACATAATTACTTTGTTTCAAGTGTTGTTTGGAATTGGCATTTTATACCTTTGTTTAGTGTACGTGTGTGAATGGTGAAAGTCTAGTTTGGACTCTATTAATTGTCTGTTCAGGTATCAAGTGGAAGGAAACCAAAAAGATCGTGATATATTGTTGATCATGATAGGATCAACAATGATCCTTAAAATCAAAGTAATATTGAGGAGAACATAGTTAAACTGAAACTCTGTGCGCATATGAAGCTAATAACAACAAAGAAACCCTTTATGGGAGAAGATGAAAAACAACCATTCAATCATAGACGATAGTTAATCATGATTGTCAATGGTAGAGAGATTTTTTTTGTTAAGGGTGGACGGAGCAAGATTATATCTCATAGGGAGGTTTATTTAGATGGATGGCTATCATCCATTCTGATTTCGGGATCTGAAGTAGTGGTAGAGAATTTCAGAGTAGCGTAGTCGAAGTATGCGTCAGTGGAGAACTTCGACAGGAACAAGTTCAATCTATGGTGTTAGAGAAGAGATCGAGAACTGTGGTTGTATCTCGAAGTTAAAGATTTCATAGTCGAAAGGATCTGATGATGGAGAATACCCCGATGAAGGTAGAGCGATGAACAACTGGGATTCATTCGGAGCGATCCATATCGAGGCCAAGAAAATGACGATGGCGTCACCCCATTGAATGTCAGAGTAGGACCATGAGAGTCCAACAATAAGAGGAAGTTCGATAGATTAACACTGATATATGGTGGATATATATTCTAAGTTGAATAGATCGATGAATCAAGAAGAGACAAGTGGTAGGTCACCATAGTGACACATGGCACTAATAGAGACTAGACATGGAATTAACGAATGCAAAGTGGACACATGGCAGTGACGAGGACAAGTGAAATTGTGACACAGGGTAGATGGATCCATGAGTAAGACTTTAACATGTGGCACTCATGTGTAGGTCCATGTGACAAAGGTTATGTTAACTCCCAAAGTCAAACCGTCTTCTCGGTTTAACTTTGTAGAGGATTTCCTAAGCTAGTGGTCACATGCATGCTCATCTAGTTTTCTATTATCATATTTCAATAAATTTCTTGATACTTGGTTTATTCAAAGGATGCAAAAAGGAGACTTTAGGTGGTTTGGGCGAGCCCTCGGCGTGCTCATTAACCACCGAAAACGTTTGATTTCGTCAGCAAGAGGGCCGATTTGAAATTCAAAACAACCGCCGAAAAGGTTTGATCGAGAAAAAAGAAAGCTCGTGCTTTCGCACGAGCCATGTGTCAAAACACCGAAATGATTGAAGATTCAACCGTCGATTAGCCGCATGGGAAAACATGATGATCATTTGTGGTTTCAAAACGAAAGGTTTCAGATTTCGGCGCATTTTCTCCAGCACGTCATTTCCAAATCTTTGCAAATCAATGACACTCAGTCACGATCGCACGGAATCCCTTCCATCTCAGCAACAGATAAGGGTCATCATGGATAGGTTATGTATTCAGTTTGGAAACCCGCATTGTCATACAGAGCCCGGAGATCGCTGAGGGTATTTTAAAAACGGGCGATTCGCAACCAAATCGTGATTGCCAAATCTCTACGATCGT
>JASDQU010737953.1:59817-106870 GCA_032191745.1 Picea mariana
CATGAGGGTGTCAACCATATGTATACACACCAGTGCTTCAACCATATGTATACACACTAGTGCTTCAACCATATTTATATGCACTGGTATATTATAACAATGTCGTTGCGAAATTGAAAACGTTTTACAAATTTTTGTATTCAGCTAGTGCTTTATGGATTAAAAACAGTATGGCTTCCTAAGTACTGTTTATTATGCATCGTTGACTTGTGAACAAATTTAAAATATGGCGGTTTCCATAAAAAAAAAACATTATTTACATAAATTAAACGCAATTGTGCTCTTTGTAAGAAAATGTTCCTTGGTGCTTATCTATGTACAATGCACACCGTTGTCTGCGAAAAGTTTTTTTTTAAATATTGTTTCTAATTTAAATTAAGTAGTGTTTTCGACATGTAAATATGCATTAGTGCTCCTTCTATGTACAGAGCGCACCACTAACAATGAAGGTGTTTTTAAAAAATTGTCCTTATGAAATATAGAAACAAAAAACAAAAAAATAGTGAGAAAATTAGGGCTTCCAAAACTGAAGGTAGCTATGAAACCCTTTTTTTTTTGTTTAGGAATGCACAAAAAATTGTTTGAATCAAATAGAGGAAATATTAAGATGATTAATAGAAATAAATTGTATAAATGAAATTTATCCTCTGCAGATTTGTTTGTGACCTACAATAATCCCTTTCGAATTTGGTTCTTCAGAAAAAAACCACCCACTCTGAAGTCCTTGCTAATAAATATCTGTTGTACAAATATCAATTCTAAATTTTGGCAAAAAAATGAAAGAACGATTAGGGTTTTCATTTATAAATACAAAAACTAAAATTCTTGCTCATTTTTTTGTTGTGTACTTTGGTGCATTGATAATAAATACACATGTTGTTTTCTTTCATAAATTACCATTTCGGTGTACTATACAGTGAGTAGTGTAACATCCCCGTTTTCAAACCCCAATCAACTGATGTATATTGTAAATGTGATGTATGGACGAGGGCCAAACAATGTAATATGTAAATGATGCATATTTAATATAATAAATAAAATGTATCAACAACTGGAGATGGACACAGATGGAGATTTGGGGCCTTAGTTTCCACAAGAGAGGGAAGGGGTCCAAGGGGAAGAGTTTACCCATGTCTATTGAACCCAAACCCTTTTATTTCTAAATTATCCTTACTATGAACCTTCCATTTTATGATTAAGTGTTTCCAAAGCCAATCATTAATTTCATGTAAGAGGGTGGGTGTAAAAGTCATATCCCATAGTTATTGGGGAGCATGGGGCTGAAGTAGAATCAACATTGGGTAGAGTGAGCAATCAAATATCTTGGGAAAAGAGAGGAATTTGTATGGGTAGAGGGGTAGAATTAATCATCCACATTTTTGCATAGAAAACAACTTTTATAGGGAGATTTTTGGACAACAAAAGAGTTATGAGTTATGAAGCTTGAAGGAAGCCATAGTGGGAATGTATGGTAGCTATTTAGAGATGAAATTTGATGGGAATAGAGGTTGTGGGATTGTGAGCAATATTTTGTTTGAAAATTGTCAAAAGAAGCGAGGGTTTCATTGATGTGTGAATTCTTGTTGTAGTTGTAGAATTTATGAGGTCACAATAACGAGATTTTTTGTCCAACCTATGCTAGAATCCCTGGAGGGGAGTGGGAAGACCTAAGGGATTGTGAGAAGTCAAGGGGTATATCATCCCTTGGTTGTGTAGGTTGTGGGAAAGAGAGATGGTGTACTTGAATTACCTATGTGGATTAACTGTTGAGAGGGGGACTTTATCCATCCTTAGAAACCACCATATCTTGTGGATTCATAGCTCCATATCGGGGGTGACTTGCCGTTGAGAACTAGAAAAACAAGTATATGGTTGGGAGGAACATCTGTCCTCTGAAGTGGTGTGAATATTTCATAAGATAAGTGTGCTTATCTATTGTGTTCATTGATGTTAATTGCTGATATAGATGTTGTGCATTTTATACTAAGATATTTTGGGTTATTGTTGCACGCTATGAGTAGAATGATGAATGCAAATCTCTAGTTATGTTTATGAAGGTGTTTAGTTTCCACTGTGCACATTTATGTACTCACATTAACGTTTTTAATTAGTATGGACTTTTGCATAAGCTTGAATGTTATGTTTGTGTGTTATTTCTACATTTAAATTTGTATCATGATTTTTTTATTAGGTAATTTTTAGCAGTAGCATGACCTAGCTCGGGGTTGGGTGCATTACATAGTGGTATCAGAGCCACAGGTTCAACATCGAGCCTACATGGGCCAGACTCAACATATAGAAGCTAAATTGCAAAATTAAAGCGAAGAGGATGTCTGCAAATTTATTTGTCAAAAGTACTCCAGCGGAATAGAAAAACAATTCATGAGGAATTTGAGGAAAATGATATGAAGGGTTAAAATCCCTAATTTTAACCTCTTCTTGGGAATTTTTAGGCCTATAATTGGTCGAATTTCAGAAATTGCAGAGAAACCATGGCGAAATTGGGCGAAAGCCGCAATTTCCATAGTGAAGTTCATTGAGAATTTGACGTGGGAGTGTCAAGTTTCAGGGGTATAGGTTGAATTGAGTTGCACGGGGCCGAAATTGGCCATAGAAAGCTTAATTTTTGAGTTCATGGAAACCATGGCAAAAATTTCAAAAATATGCATTTTTGAAAAAAAAATGGCAAATTTTGAAATTTTGGGTAATTTTCCATACCATGAAATGGAGGCCACATGGAAATGGTGAAATGGAATTCCACAATGGAAGGAATGGTGGCAAGGTGGAAGACCATTTTGGTGAGGCAATGGGCCACATTATTGACTGAAACCAATAACATAAGTGCTTTCACATCGTGAGCAAAGTGGTTTTCCAAAGGTATTTTACGATGCAAATCCAGTGGGAGGATGCCATGCATAATTGGGCGGTAAGAGGTATCACATCGCAGGGTGTTGTTAACCTTATATTAAGTTCACCATGAAAAATAAACCAAAACTCTTGATCATTCCCCGATCTTTGTCGTTAGATATAGGGCGCAAGCAAGTTTCACGCCAGAGGTAAAGGGTGTGGGATGGGACCCTCCCATCATCGCAACCAATGGGAAATGTCGGAGGTAAGGTATGGATGGGATCTACCGGTGGCATGGGCCGCTGCAGTGGTTCCATGTGGAAGCCGATATGGGTGGGGTATCATACTATTATAAATTATTTTATTTTATCCATACCTTAAAGTGCGAAGTAAGTGTAAAAGGTAAGGAGAAGAAGAGGGAAGTTAAGAGGAAGATAATGAAGGATGACAAGGCAGGGCTAGGGTATCCAAGACATTGATGTAGGTACCATGTCAGCCCAAATTTATATATAAATAGTTCCATCAACATTAATTATTCAACTTGTCAGAAAAATATAGTGCTTTTGCAGGTCATAATCTTGCGGGGCATTTTTGAGGGCCTAAATAGTGTTTTTAAGTAGTCAAATTTTGCGAGAATAAGGTTTACCACCTTGTACTCTTGATACACTTTGTCTCCGCAACTTAAATAAAAAATCTTGATTAGAAATTTCCAACCATCTATTCTAAGCACAAAACAGAGCTCATATGAAGAAGTTACAACCTAAACAATGCAAGGTATATTTTAGGTACCCGATAACTTCTTGAGGGCATAAATATTTGCTAAGAAGTTAGTTTGGGACACATGAGTAGTCTATGGAAATCTTGTGTGAACCATAGAATACATCCATGGATTAAAATTTGGAACCTGGGCACATGAAAAAGTATAGGAAGAAAAAGAAGACACCTGTAGCATACATGGTTAACAGGGGAAAACAATCAAACTTCCAAAGACGATAACTTTCTACTCGGAGACCATAATGGGGAAAATGAATAGTCAATTGAAAGGTATCAAGGAAGAGAATCCATAAATAAACCTACAAAATTTATTTAAGTAGGAAATTTAACAATCAACTCAGAAGAAGATGATTGGTGGAATTAAAGAGCAGAAAATTTATGCATTCTTTTCCATAATTGTGTATATATATTTTGTCTAACGGAAAAATGTTTGCATGCATATTTTCTTGTATAATTTAGAGGTACATGAAGGCACTTGGTTATTGTATGAGGAATGTATTAATGGAGGATTCCCAAGGGTCATAAATTCATGAATAGGAATTCATAGGGCTACATGTCAGCATGGGAAATGTTGAGACATAGTCTATTGGAAGAAGAGACAAGTAGGATCCTGTAACTTTGAGAAGTCTGGAAAGAGAAGTGAAGAGATATAGGGAAGATAATGAGAAGATTATGAAATATNCTATAGAGTCTGAATATTCTATAGAAGAAATTCAACAAATATTTTGGCACAATACAAGAAGCTATTGCAAGGAAAGTAGAAGTATCTAGATCTCATGATAGGAGGGATGATCATGGAGGATCTATACAATCGATGAGTCTCAACAGATTTCATTAAAATAATCATTCCCCAAGGCACTCAACTAGAAGAGAATATTCATGTTTAAGGTCGGTAAGTATCCCAAGTATCTCTCATGTCAGACATTAGAGGATGAGACATGGGCTAGATATATTGCAAGGGGAGCTTAGGAAAATCAAGCCACCATCATTTGATGGAGAGAATAGGAAGGGAGACGATGAAAAAAACATGGTTGTTGAGAATGAGAAAATATTTTTAGCAACATAATTAGTCATCAAATGTAGAAGCTAGGATTGTAGCCTACTATCTCCAAGGAAAGGTATCTATGTGGTGGGATCGGCTTAAGCAGGTCAAGCACTTTGATGAGAGGAGAATTTCTTGGAAGTAGTTCAAGAAATATTTCCAACAACAGTACTTGTCAGAGAAATATTATGACAAGAATATGCAATAATTATTTGAACTCAAAATTGAGAACATGACCATCGATGAATATGAGAGAAAATTATTGGAACTTCTTAGGTATGTGAGCTTCATCATGGACGATAAGGTCAAAACTCTGAGGTTCCTGAGTGGACTGTCATCCTTCTACAAGGAAAAAATTCAATTTGATGAGATCATGAATTTGGGAGAAGCCATAACAAAGGATAATTATTTACATGAGAAGAACGGAAGAAGGCCAAATTTCCAAAAGGCTTGGGAGGATAAGAATAAAGGAAAAATGGATGAGAGGAAGAAAGGATTCAAGTCACCTTTCATCAAGAACAGTTCTCAAGAACATCAACAAGGGAAACCATCTCAAGGTGATTAGAAAATGACAGATTCCTTGGGAAAGTGATGCAGGAGCATACTGCCTCCAAAATCAAGCATGTTTGACTAGACCTAGGGGTCTCAGGTTTATTTGAATTCAATTGTGTAATTGATGAAAATTCCTATGTTTGAAGGAATTCTAGAAAACTTGTATTAGTTGTGGAATGCATTGTAATTGAGTTAGTTCTCGAGAGTTTTGAGGAATTAGAGAGATCTTAGGGTTGGTTGTATCTCTCTTGAGTGCATTGACAATGGATCTAAAATGAGGATTTAGTGGATCTAGAGGATCCTAGGGATTTGTATGAGGGTTTTTAGGATCTGAAACAAATTGCAGTTTCAAAATCCTTTTGTATTAAATTTTTAAGCCTACATGCATGAGAGGTGTGGCAATTAAGAAAGATAATCGAGCCAAAGGAACAGATTGGAAAGTCCATTAGAGGAGAAGGCCTTATGCAAATATAATATACAGTATGTGTATAATTGAGAATATAATTAATATGTTTCGAGTGTCATTTGGAATTGGCATTTTAGACCTCTGTTTAGTGTATGTGTGTGAATGGTGAAAGTCCACTTTGGACCCTATTAATTCTCTGTGCAGGTATCAAGTGGAAGGAAATTGCAAATATTGTGATACATTGTTGATCATGACATGATACACAATTATTCTTAAAATCGAAGGAAGATTGAGGAGAACAGAGTTAAACTCAAACTCTATGCATAGACGAAGCTAATAACAACAAAGAAACCCTTTACAGGCAAAGAGGAAAAACCATCGTCTGATACTAGACGATAGTTAATCATGACCGTCAATGGTAGAGTGAGTTTTTTTGTTAAGAGTTGAAGGAAGGATGGATGTGCAAGATTGGATCTTGAAGGGAGGTCTAATTAGATTGAAAGATATCATCCATTCCGAGTTCAAGATCCGAAGTAGTGGTGGAGAATTTTAGAGTAGCATAGTCAGAGTATGCATAAGTGGAGAACTCTAACGAGAACAAGTCTGATCTATGGTGTAGATCAAGCGAAGAAGAGATCAACGACTATGGTTGTATCTTAGAGTTAAAGCTTTCATAGTCGAAAGGGTCCAACAATGGAGAATACCCCAATGAAGGTAGAGTGACATACAATTGGGATTTATTCAGAGTGATCATGATCAAGGCCAATAAATTAACACATGGCATCACCGCATTGACTATCGAAGTAGGACCATTAGAGTCTAGCAACAAGAGGAAGTCCGATAGAGTGACATTGATAGATGGTGGAGATCTATTTTGAGTTGAATAAATCGATGACTCAAGAAGATACATGTGGTAGATCACTAGAGTGATGCATGATAGATGACAGAGACTAGAAGTGGCATCAACGAATGAGAAGTGGACACATGGCAATGATGAGGATGAGTGAAATTGTGACACGAGGTATATGGATCCAAAAGTAAGAGTTTAACATGTGGCACTCATGTGTAGGTCCATGTGATAGAGGTTCGATGCAATGAAAGAGATGACAATGATGATGACCGTAGATCTTGTAAGATCGATGGTGGAGAAATAGTAACCTTTCATAGTCCGAGAAGGACAATGAATATCATTAGAGCAATCAATTCAGAGTCTATTCTAGTGAAAAGTTAAAAGGGTATTGATGAAAGGAATCGAAGGATATTCCTTCGTCTTGCCTAATTTTTGCAAGGTAAATCTAAACCGCCCGATTAGGAGTAATCAACAACGAGGACTGAAGACTGGAACAACCCGAGGCGTATTATGAATTGTCCATCCTATTGTTGATCAACGACAAGGATTGAAATTTGAAGAGTCTGATAAGCTCGTGAGGGAAAAAAACTTTAAGCGCCAAGTGTAAATACTGTGGACACAACCCAAGGACACATGAAGTATGTTCCAAAGGATAAGCGCTTAAGTGTATGAGCTTACGATTATGGTGGAGGTATTATGGAGACAAGTGCTAGGTTTGGAGTGCTAGAGAACCGTGCAAAATAACAGAGAAGCAAATTTTGTTAAAAGAAGTTTGGGCCCACAAAATTGAAATTTAGAAAAAAATCAAATTCAGAGCTGAGCGAGATTCGATTGAAATGATTATGTACCTATGGGAGGAATAGGCCGAGAGGTATTAATTTTTGGTATCAGAGAAAACAATTTTTTTTTGTATTGAAGAGGCTAGTTCAAGTTTGGAAATCTGCAACATAATATTGAAGCTAGTAGAGAATTTGAGTTGATTAAGATGGGAACATGAACAAAGGAATGCATGAGGAAATGGCAGAAGTGTTATGACAGAGAGTTGTCCATTCAAGTGCATTGAATGTGAGAGACAAGATATCAGAACAATATCTTGAAGGTGAGAGATATAATGTTTTATCTCTGGATTTTAATTAACAATGTTAATGTTAATTAGTTGGTAGCAGTAGAAGGAGAAGGGTAAGGATTGACAATCCTTACAACTAGTAGAGATGTGAGAGAGGGCAAGCATATATATCAAGTGAAGAAGTTGTGGCAGAACCTTGAAGAAACATATGATTTAGTTACTTCCAACTAGATATTGGAAGTAAGTGGAACAAGAGGAGTTCTCTAGATAAAGTGATCCAAAGTGCAAAATCTAGAGGAGCAGAGGAGATGCTCAGAGGGTTATAGGAGACAGAACTAGTAAATACAAAAGGCCATAAATCAGTAGGAATATTGGAAAGGTATTAGATAGCATATGAGAATATCTTCTACAGAGAGGGGCTTGATGTAGCTCACAATGGACTAGGAGAAGTTCACAAGAGAAGAGATAGAGATTACTATTGATGGTCATTATGAAGGTTCTGGAAGAAGCCACAACAAAGGAAAGAAAGATGCCAATGAAAAATGAATAAAGAGGACAAGTCAAGAGTATATTGATATAGAATTGTTTGGGTTAAGAGAACACCTTGGTTACATTAGACAACTTCTACATAATAATATTGAGGAAAATTAGAGACAAGGATGGAATCTAGAGAAGAAAGTCAAGTGGCCCTTGATGCAATTATTTGCAAGGAAGATAAGGAAGAGCTTGAAGAGGTTGAAGCGTAGGTTAAATGTTTTATTGAAGAAGGAGAAACTCAAAGGAGATGAATTCATACATAGTTCACTGACATAAGTTCACTTTTGTGAACCAAAGCAAGGAGGTATCCTTGGAGAGGATGAGGAAGAACAGAGACATGTTGAGAGTCTCATGAACTAATTGGGAAGTTCATATCAGCATGTGGATGTGCTGATAGATGAAACAAATGAGGATAGGGAGCCTTATGTTTTTGAGTCTGATGATTTATGTATGACTGCAGGTTGTGAAAGGGAAGAAGTTGGACAATCATCTAGAACTGTCATACAAACTGCTGAAGATGGAGATATGATTTTTGAAATCATAGCAACAGAACATAATCAGAATTCTGTTATAAGGGAGATGAGATGTTATCTCATGAAGGTATCCAAGGAGAGAGATACACACAACTTACAAATCAAATTGTTGAAAAGGTAGGGTGCTAATGAGAGTTTGATGAGGTGTTCATATCAACACAAGAAAATGATGCCAAAAGAGGAAAATGAGAAACTTGATGATGTGTTGGAGCATAGCAAGATGATATTGGTAACACTAGTAGAGACTTTAGAGTCTCATAGTTTTAGAACCGATAATTGGTTTGTGTTTGCAGGTGCTGAAGAAAGTGAAGGAAGACAGATTCATAATTATGTCCTAGAGAAGGAGACAACATTGTCTCATGAATATGATCAGTACCTAAATCACTTTGTATTAAGTGATGCAGGGATGGAAGAGTAGTTGTAGGAACTTGTTTTTGCAGAGAACAATGAGGAGTTTGAAGGACAACACTCATATATAGTGCTTACTAGTTTTGAAGAATAGCTAAGGATGCATGAGGACTGGTTGGTCAATCCAAGGATTGATAAAGGGGAATCTATTACACTTGCGAGTATAGAGTGTTCATGAATGCTTAGTTGTGACATTGAAGATGAGAGAAAGAATCTTGAAAATATAATTCAATTTTCTGCAGAGGATTTGAATATCTCAAATACTTTGAGATGGAGATATGAAAAAAAGTTGCAACAACCAGTCAACAACTACAACAACAACAACAACAACAAATTTCAGTAGCAATTTTGTAGCAGTATGTACCAGCTAGAGAATAGAATGGACATGGATATTGAAGAAATGAGGATGATGATGATGAATATGTCTCAGATAAGGGATATTGAGGAAAAAAAGGAAATCAAGAAAAACAAGGTAAATGGAAAGTTGCAGACAACAAGGAAACAACAGGGCAATAAGGAAAGCAAGAAACAACATAAAGTATGTTATCCAGGAGGATTTCAACAATTGGAACTCATGATCAAGAGATCATGAACACTTTTTATTCCTTGGGAGTTTGATGCAGGAGCATTCTGCCTCCAAAATCAAGCATGTTTGACTAGACCTAGGGGTCTTGGTTTTATTTGAATTGAATTGTGTAATTGATGAAAATTACTATGTTTGAAGGAATTATAGAAAACTTGTATTAGTTGTGGAAAGCATTGTAATTGAGTTAGTTCTTAAGAGTTGTGAATACCTAGAGAGATCTTAGGGTTGGTTGTATCTCTCTTGAGCTCATTGTGGATCTATAATGAGGATTCAATGGATATAGAGGATCCTAGGGATTTGTATGAGGGTTTTTAGGATCTGAAACAAATTGCAGTTTCAAAATCCTTTTTTATTAAATTTGTAAGCCTATGGGCATGAGAGGTGTGGCCATTAAGAAAGATAATCAGGCCAAAGGAAGAGACTGGAAAGGCCATTAGAGGAGAAGGCATTATGTAAATCTAATGTACATTATGTGTACAATTGAGAACATAATTACTTTGTTTCGAGTGTTGTTTGGAATTGGCATTTTAGACCTTTGTTTAGTGTATGTGTGTGAATGGTGAAAGTCTAGTTTGGACTCTATTAATTTTCTGTTCAGGTATCAAGTGGAAGGAAACCGAAAAGATCATGATATATTGTTGATCATGATAAGATCAACAATGATACTTAAAATCAAAGTAATATTGAGGAGAACATAGTTAAACTCAAACTTTGTGCGCAGATGAAGCTAATAACAACAAAGAAACCCTTTATGGGAGAAGATGAAAAACCACCGTTCAATCACAGACGATAGTTAATCCTGATTGTCAATGGTAGAGAGATTTTTTTTGTCAAGGGTGGATGGAGCAAGATTATATCTCATAGGGAGGTTTATTTAGATGGATGGCTATCATCCATTCTAATTTCAGGATCCGAAGTAGTGGTAGAGAATTTCAGAGTAGCGTAGTCGAAGTATGCATCAGTGGAGAACTTCGATAGGAACAAGTTCGATCTATGGTGTTAGAGAAAAGATCAACAACTGTGGTTGTATCTCAAAGTTAAAGCTTTCATAGTCGAAAGGATCTGACGATGGAGAATACCCTGATGAAGGTAGGGCGATGAACAACTGGGATTCATTCTGAGTGATCCATATCGAGGCCAAGAAATTGACGATGGCGTCACCCCATTGAATGTCAGAGTAGGACCATGAGAGTCCAACAATAAGAGGAAGTCCGATAGATTAACATTGATATATGGTGGATATATATTCTAAGTTGAATAGATCGATGAATCAAGAAGAGACACGTGGTAGGTCACCATAGTGACACATGGCACTAATAGAGACTAGACATGGAATCAACGAATGCGAAGTGGACACATGGCAGTGACGAGGACAAGTGAAATTGTGACACAGGGTAGATGGATCCACGAGTAAGAGTTTAACATGTGGCACTCATGTGTAGGTCCATGTGACAAAGGTTAGAGGTAGTGAAAGAGAGGATGGTGACGGTGATCGTAGATATTGTAAGCTCGATGGTGGAGAAAGAAATAAGCTTTCAAATTTCAAGAAGGACAATGAATACCATCAGAGCAACCAATTCTGAGTTTATTCCAGTGCGGAGTTAAAAGGGTATTGATGAAAGGAATTGAAGAATATTCCTTCATCTTGGCTAATGTTTACAGGTTAAATCTAAGCCGCCCGATTAGGAATAATCAACTACGAGGATTGAAGATTGGAAGAGTCTTAGGTGCATTATTGATTGTTCATCGTATTTTTGATCAACGAAAGGGATTGAAAGTTGAAGAGTCTGATAAGCTTACAAGGGAAAAAAGATTAAGTGCCAAGTGTGAAGACTGTGGACACAGCCCGAGGACACATGTAGTATGCACCAAAGGATAAGTGCTTAAGTGTATGAGCCTACGGTTATGGTGGAGGCCGTATGGAGACAAGTGTTAGGTTTGGAGTGCTAGTGAACTATGTGAAATAATATAGAAGAAAACACTATTAAAAGAAGTTCAGGTCCATGAAATTAAAATTTAGAGAAGCTCGAATTAGAACTGAGCGAAATTCGATTGAAAGAATTATGTACCCATGGGAATAATAGGCTGGGAGGTCATCAAAAAAAGGCCAATATAACAATCCATAAAATGTTGGGAATGTGAAGGAGATCATATGTATAAATATTGTCCTCACTAGGGAGATAGTATGAGGACCATGCATAGAATTAAGTAGGAGGATATAGTAGAGGACATGGGAAGAAGCATGCTAAAGATCTATGCAAACTTGGAAAATAGACAAGAAGACTATTAGTCCCACATGATTTGTAATATCCCCAAGGATGAGCCCTAGTTGTATTTATGAATTGTAACATGTTTTGTAGGCTGGTGAACCAAGCAATTATACGCTGATAGGATTACGTGTTTATTAAGACGACGAGCCTAGGTGTTAAAGGCCATGAGCCTGTTTTGTACATGTAAATAATCATATTATTAATATAAAAACATCACTGCGTGTAGACTGACCACGAAGAAAGAGTATGGGGGAATAAGCTCCACTAGGTTGGGTAAGGGAGAGGGGGATGAGAGGATGGAAATTGGGACTAAGCTTAAGAGCTTAAGTCCAAGAATAATTTATTATTATTCTAAATGTTGATAGAAGAATATGATTATATTCTAAGTTCCTTTAGGAAGAGGGAATGGCTTCCAAATGGAAAGGAATGTGCTTCATGAGTGACATGTGTCAGCTAGCACATGCAATTTTAAGTGAGAATTATTGTTGTTTGAGGGGGGACTCACGAAGGTTGAGGGAAACATAGTTGGCTCTCACACTCTCACCATTCTCAATATTCTTGGACTAGTCGACCACCTTTATCCTGACAAGTTCACTTATGCACCGAAAAAGCACGTAGCCAACCATTTCCGCCATTGTTTAACCCATGGCCATCGTGAACCTTTGTAACTTGCATGCACTAGTATTTTGTTGAGCCGTACTCTACCTTACCCGAGTTCTGTCGTTACCTCCACCCTTACCCATTTGTCTTAGGAGTTGGATAGAAGAAATAAGTTGTCAGGCTCATGGTTTGCAAAGGTGGGTTGTCCAGCCCGTAGATTGAAGAGGCAGGTTGTCAGGCCTGTGAGAAAATGTCTCCAGGTGAGAGAGTGCGCTGAGGAAGTGAATTATCCTAGAGGGAGTGCAGTAACAACTACAAAGCTCAGATATTTCTTGTCCGTCTTGTTGCTAAAGCCCCAGAAGGGAGGTGGAGTAGCCGATGAATTGTGTGACAGTGAAGGTGTATACTCCTGGGGTGGGACAAGCATGTGGGTAATGAGAGTCTATGAGTAGTGGGTGTAAGTGGCTCTTGAGAGAATCCTTCATGTTGAACTATGAGACATTCTTGTTATCCTTGCCAAGCCTACGAATCCCTTTCCCGATGGAGTTTAGTCCTAGCTCGAGGGTGACCCACTGCTGAGAGTGATGAGCAGTGTGGTCTAAGGCTGGGAGGTTCATGGAAGGTCTGCACGTAGTCGGTGGTCTTAACAATCCAAAGATAAGTATCAATTCCGTGTTTAATGATATATACTGTGCATGTCTGTGATTCTCACAATGTTATCATGTGCTTTTGTTGCATGTATGATGTACGGTCAATTTTGCATGAGTTAATATGGTAGCAGTATATTTTATTTCCTTCTGTTTCATTAGAAATGCATGGAATGTATACGTACTTCGGGATGAAAAATTAACTTGCTATCAGATCTTAGCAGTCTGTTGGTGGTGTGACATGGCCCGACCTGGGTGGCCGGGGCTACCATAAAATGGTATTACAGTGAATTCCCAAAGTGATGTTGCCTAGCAGAGGTGGATGGCCGACCCATCCTGTTGGTGGCTGGGAACGTAACAAATTGGTATCAGAGCCATGGTTTCAACACTGAGCCTGGATGGGCCATGTTAGTGGAAGCTGAAGCAAAAGTTTCAGAAAAGAATTGTTGTTGAAATGGAAAAAATTGAAGTTTAGAGCCCAACTTTCGACACTGAGCCTGAATTAGGCCGTATAAGTGGTTATGGAATCAAAATCTCAGAGAAAATTGTTGTTTAGAGGGTCAAAATTTGAATTTAGAGCATTCCATAGTGGCAAGAGAACACCTTGTTGGTGTTTGGAAGCTCAAGAGGTATAGAGGTTCAAGAAAGATAACAGAGACAAGAGACTACAATAACCGAGTGTTTGGAACCGCAAGGTTTGAAGTTGAGCCGTCAGATCGAGCGAAGATTAGGTCACGACCGTCAGATCTCATTGAGGGGAGATTGACAGTGGGGAGCGATTGTGGAGATCGAGAAGGAAATTAAAGAGAGAGTAAGTTGAGACTATGCAATCCCTCAGGATCGTTGATCTTGCTAGATCAACAGATCAAAAGTGGATATCGATTCCACTACGAGTGAGCATCTTCACATTGTGCAGATTAGAAAGGAAATTAAAGCGTGAGAAAGTTGAGTTTCCGCAATCACTTCTGGACTATGATCTTCACGGTTCCTTGAAGAATGATTGACGATCTTGCAAAGTGAGATAAGTGCCCAAATGTTAAGCCAAGGTCATAGCTCTCAGTCACGTGTAGATAAGACAGAGCGAACTTCATGTATTTCCTGTCTGTCGATCTAAGCAAGGAAAACATGTCGGCAAGTTATCTTGTTCGAGAATACGAAATTCAGGAGAAATGGGGTGTTTTGATACACAAAATCCCAAAGTCTCGAAGTCTGGAGTTAATTCGAACTGTTCATCGCAAGAGACGCATGTCAGAAGATCGGCTTGTTCGGGAATTCAACGTTTGGGAGAAACAGGGTGTGCGAAGGTGAAATCTCTCGAAGTCTCGAAGTGACGTGGCCTGCTGATGCCACTAGGGATGAAATGGACACATGGCATGTGTGCCACGTGTCAGCGAGTTAGGAACCTTAGTAAGATGGAAATACTGTTAGAATGTGACATATGTCCCCGCTTGATTGGACCACGTGTCAACTTCATGTGTCCTACCAAGTGGTTCTCCTGGTGGTGGCACGAGGTAGTTAAGCATGATGAAGAAGTTATATGGATCAGGCCCGCATTAAATTTGGTCACTATCTATCAATATCGAGGGCCGAGAGGCATTTCGAGGATCGAAGTTACACGACAGGTAATTCTACAAGGCGGTCCCGCAATCAGAACCACAATTTTCCAGAAGGGGTACAACGGTACGTGTCAGCGTGGGGACAATTATGGAACGATTAGTGGGTTACTCCAAAACCACCAACCCATGTCCCCGCAATTTAAAAAGTACTAAATTTGATGTGACGTTTTTAGAATTTATTAGTTTGAGCACGAAAACTGTGGGCCCCAATGGACGCATGGCACCAGATCGTGAAGTCCAGAGACTTGACACTTCGGAAGAAGTGGTGCATGAAGGAAGGTGGACCGTAGATCCATCATTCTTCATGTGTTCTACAATTCATTTTTCAGTGATGTTGGGAAGCGTGGAAAAGGGAAAACCTCCGAAGCCTGGAGCCCAAAGTTTCATAGCTCCGGATAAGCACCCAAATCATAAGCGTTGGGTCACAACTATGGTCAGATGCGAACCAAGGGTTGAAGAAAAGGGGCTAGTGCCTAAAAATTGTGGCAGAATAGAACTGGGTTTAGAGATTGAAGCCGTGGGGTTCTTGACTGACCAAGACTTGCAGAAAATGGAATATGATATTGTTTTGTTGAATCAGATTAGTTTATTCTGGAAAATTATTAAATTCTGATAGCTTGACAAAACTTGGTGGACCACACATTTTGTAGAGTTAACGATTTTCAGAACCGAACCAAATTTCTACATAGCACAAATAAATGGGGAAGGCACAGGGTGCTTACAATTCAGAAAATGAAGTTAGAGGAATGGATTCCCATATAGGAGTTGAAGGATCAAACTCCAATGGGCATGAAGAAGAGATATATAAGGAAGGAAACATGATGAAAATCATTGAAAAGTTGCAGAAAGATGTCCAGACTCACTGAGTAGATAAAATAATTCTCATGAAAGCCAGGGAACAACAAGGAGAATTTAACATAAAGTTGATGCAGAGCTTGGAAAGAATATAAAAGAAATTGGATAAGGAGAGTGACTTCAGTAAATCAGGAAGTCATAGGTCCCCTGATGAGAAGAGAAAATCAAGGAGTGTTGGCAGACACCATCATCACTCCCAAGGGCACTCTAAGAGGAGGGAACACAATAGTTCAAGTACATCTCCTACCAGAAAGCATATGATATATGTAGTGGATGAACTAAAGGGTGAAATGAACAACATTAAACCTCCTACATTTGATGGAGAGCACCAGAAGGAGGAAGATGCTGAGACATGGCTTCTTGGCATGAGGAAATATTTCCAACTGCAAAATTACTTCTCTCATGCAGAAGGAAGAATTGCAATGTATCAACTGAAGGGAAAATCATCCATGTGGTGGGACCATCTTGTGCAAGTACAACATATCAAAGAGAAGAATGTTACCTGGAGGGAATTCAAGAAACACTTTGAAAATAAATACTTAACTAAAAGATACTATGATAGAAAGGAAATAGTTCTTTGAACTCAAATTGGGCAACATGACTATAGATGAATATGAAAGAAGATTCCTAGAGTTTTTGAAGTATGTCCCTTTCATCAAAGATGAGACTGTCAAAATCCAAAGATATTTGAGTGGACTGCCAACTTTCCTTAGTGACAAGATCCAATATGATGATCCTAAAACTATGGAAGAAACCATAAGGAGAGAGAAATGCTTATATGATCAGCATAAAGGAAAGCATACTTTCCAAAGATCTTGGGAAGACAAGAAGAAGTTTAAGAGGGAACAAAGGCAGAAGGGGAACAAGCCACCCTTTTTCAGGAATAATCCTCAAGAACAACCAATGTTGAGAGAGCCTAGGATGGCTGAAGTAGGTGGACAAAGGCCAAGATAGCCACCTATGCAATGTTGGGGTTGTAAAGGGGACCAAAAACATAGATATTTCCCTCACAGAAGTGACAAAGTGAGAGATGTCCACAATGTTCAGCAAGAAGAAATAGTGGAGGACATGGGAAGTAGAATACCAAGGATATATGTAGCCCTGGACAACAATCAATCTGATTTTCAATCACACATGATTGAAGTTGAAGATACAATCAATAACCATGCCTTTACTATTTTAATTGATTCAGGGGCTATTCATAGTTATATAGATCCCAAGGTAGTGGAAAGGTTGCAATTTGCAAGAAGAAAGCATGTGAAATCTTGGTTGTTGAAACTGACTACAAGAGCCAAGAGAAAGGTTGTTGAGTTGGTTAAATCATGTCCAGTGGGCATGAATGGACTGAGTACCAAGGAAGATTTGAACATCTTTCCTTTGGGATCATATGCCTCCCTGATTGGTATGGATTGGTTGGACCAACACCATGCCATAATAGACTATCGTAACAAGGCATTCACTTTCCTATGTGAGGAAGGAAATCAAAGAGCAGTCCAAGGAATTCCCAGGTAGTTACTGTCAGAGAAATATCAACAATGCAGCTGAAGAAGTGTTACAGGAAGGGCTGCCAGATATTTGCAGCTCATATGTAAGAAACATTTAAAGATAAGGTGTCAAATATTGAATATCACGCAGTATTAAAGGAGTTTGGGGATGTGTTTGAGGAGGTACCATGACTACCTCCAAAGAGAGATATTGATTTCTCTATAATTTAATGCCTCGAGCAGCTCTAGTGTCAAAGACTCCTTACATAATGAGTACACCCGAATTGAAGGAGTTGCAAATGCATCTTGAAGAACTTATGAAGAAGGGGTATATATGCCCAAGTGTGTCACCTTGGGGTGCCCCAGTATTGTTTGTGAAAAATAAATATGGGACATTGAGATTGTGCATCGACTTCAGACAGTTGAATAAAGTAACTATAAAGAACAAGTATCCTCTACCTAGGATTGATGATCTCTTTGATCAATTGAAGGATGAAAAGATATTTTCAAAGATAGATCTCAGGTCAGGATATCATCATGTAAGGATCAAAGAGGAAGATATCAGGAAGACCACCTTTAGGACAAGGTATGGTCATTATGAGTTCATAGTGGTGCCATTTGGGTTGTCAAATGCACCAGTTGTTTTCATGTGCTTAACGAATGGTGTTTTCCGAGAATATTTAGACAAGTTTGTCATTGTTTTTCTGGATGACATCCTTGTATATTCCAATTTGGAAGAAGAGCATGAGAATTATTTAAGGATGGTGCTGCAAGTGCTAAGAGAACATCAATTGTATTCCAAATTGAGCAAGTGCTCATTTTATCAAAACAAAATTCACTATTTGGGACATATCATATCTGAAGAAGGGATAGCAGTGGACCCTGAAAATGTTGAGGCCATTAAAGGATGGAAAAGGCCTAAAAATGTGACAGAATTAAGATCATTCGTGAGTCTAGCTGGTTACTATAGAAGGTTCATTGCAGGGTTTTCGAGAATAGCTCACCCCATCACTTCCTTGCAAAGGAAGGGGAAGAAATTTCAATGGACAAAAGAATGTGAAAAGAGTTTCCAACAATTGAAGCAACTGTTAACCAGTGCTCCAATTTTGAAGATCGCAGATCCAAATGAAGACTTCATTGTATGCATAGATGCATGTAAAGAAGGACTGGGTGGAGTCCTCAGTCAAAATGGGTTTGTTATATGTTATGAATCAAGAAAGTTGAAAGAGAATGAAAGGCTCTATTACACTCATGATTTGGAATTAGCATCCATAGTGCACGCTTTGAAGAAGTGGAGGCACTACCTCATGGGAAAGAGGTTTGAGCTAAGGAAAGACCATAATGGTCTGAAATATTTGTTTGATCAACCTACTTTGAATTCTAGGTAGAGTAGATGGTTGGAATTCCTCTGTGAGTATGACTTTGATATCAAGCACATCAAAGGAAAGGAGAACAAAGTGGCTGGTGCACTCAACAGGAGAGTGCATGAAATGCATGCTACAACCATTAGCATGTATCAGACGAATCTTAAAGGCAGAATTTTTGAAGCTGCAAATTCAAATTTGCAGTACATGGAATTGGTAACAAAATTGCAACAAGGTAAAATGCAGCATAAGGTTGAGGATTATGAATTGGGAATTGATGAAATCCTTCATTACAGAAACATAGTCTATTTACCCAATTCTCCAAAATTGAGGAGCGCGATTTTAAAAGAGATGCATAATGTGCCTTATGTAGGACACCCAGGATATCAGAAAACAATTTCAGCAGTCAAGAGCCAATATTATTGGCCAGGAATGAAGAACGAGATTGCTAAATACATAGCTAAATTCTTAGAATGTCAAAGGTTCAAGGATGAGCATAGACACCTAGCTACATTACTGCAACCATTACCCATTCCTGAGTGGAAGTGGGAAGTGGTGACAATGGATTTCATCACAGGATTACCCAAAACAAACAAGCAACATGATTCCATCATGGTGGTGGTGGATAAGCTTATGAAAGCTGCCCATTTTATTCCATTGAATACTACTCTCAAGGAAGCTAATGTTGTTGATATCTATATGAGGGAAGTAGAAAGATTGCATGGAATACCCAAGACAATTGTGTCTAATAGAGACTCGAAATTTACCTCAAAGTTTTGGAGAGGGTTATTCAAGGGGTTCAATACGAACCTGAACTTCAACACCGCCTATCATCCTGAGTCTGATGGGAAAACATAAAGGGTGAACCAAGTGATAGAGGACATGATAAAGCTGTATGTGATGAACAAACCATATAAATGGGAATATTATATACACTTAGTAGAATTTTATTACAATAATGGGTATCAAGCATCACTGAAGATGATTCTGTTTGAATCACTTTATGGAAGAAAGTGCAACACACCAATAAGCTGGGAAAACCCAGCTGATAGAGAAATAGTTGGGCCAGAGTTTCTCAAAGAAATGGAAGAGAAAATGCTGAAGATTAAGTAGAATTTGAAGGCTTCCCAAGACAGGCAAAAAAGTTATGTTGATAAGAACAGAACCCACAGGGAGTTTAAAGTGGGTGATCATGTTTTCTTGAAAGTAAAAGCCAACCTAAGTTCCCTAAGGCTGGGAAAGTGTTCCAAGTTGGCAATCGGATATTGTGGACCATTTGAAATACTAGAAAGGATTGGACCATTTGCTTATATGCTTTCATTTCCTACATGCATGACTGTTCATAATGTATTTCATGTTTCATTGTTCAAGAAGTATATACCTGATCCTAATCATGTGATTGATTGGAATGTGATTCAGGTGGAGAAAAAAGGCGTCTTGCAAGTGCATCCAATGTGCATATTGGACTGGAAGAGAAAGCAACTCCGAAATCGATCCATAGGGTTGGTAAAGGTCCAGTGGACCTGGTACAGTCCTGAGGACGTGACATGGGAGCATGAGGATGCTATGTGGGCATAATACTCACATCTTTTTGAAGATTTTGAAAATCTTTCCGATGCTGTGTATATAAGTTTCACTGAGGACAACGCAAAAATAAGGGGAGGGGATTGTAATATCCCCAAGGATGAGCCACAATTGTATTTATGAATTATAACATGTTTTGTAGGCTGGTGAACCAAGAAATTATAAACTGATAGAATTAAGTGTTTATTAGGCGGGTGAGCGTATTTGTTAAAGGCCAGGAGCCTGTTTTGTACATGTAAATGTTCATATTATTAATATAAAAACATCGCTATGTGTAGACTGACCACAGAGAAATAGTATGGGGGACTAAGATCCACTAGGATGGGTAAGGAAGAGGGGGCTAAGAGGCTGGAAGTTGGGACTAAGATTAAGAGATTAAGTCTAAGAATAATTTATTATTATTCTAAATGTTGATAGAAGGATATGATTGTATCCCTAGTTTTTTTGGGAAGAGGGAATGACTTCCAAATGGAAAGGAACGTGCTTCATGAGCGACAGGTGTCAGCTCAAGCACATGCAATTTTAAGTTGGAATTATTGTTGTTTGGGGGGGGACTCACGGAGGTTGAGGGACACACAATTGACTCTCACATTCTCACCATTATTTCCATTCTTAGACCATTCTACCACCTTTATCCTGATAAGTTCACTTATGCACCGAAAAAGCACGCAACCAACCATTTCTGCCATTGTTTAACCTGTGGCCATCGTGAACCTCTGTAACTTGAGAAAATTGGTATTTTGTTGAGCTATACTCTACCTTACCCGAGTTCTGTTGTTACCTCTGCCCTTGCCCGTTTGTCTTAGGAGTTGGATAGAATAAAGAAGTTGTCAGGCCTGTGGTTTGCAAAGGCAGGTTGTCCGGCCCGTAGATTGAAGAGGAGGGTTGTCAGGCCTGTGAGCAACTCTCTCCAGGTGAGAGAGTGTGTTGAGGAAGTGAATTCTCTTGGAGGGAGTCCAATAACAACTATAGATATTCGAGAGTTCATGTCCGACCTGTTACTGAAGCCCCGGAAGGGAGGTGGAGTAGTCGATGAACAGTGTGACAGTGAAGGTGTATACTCCTGGGGTGGGAAATGCATGTGGGGAATGAGATTCTGTGAGCAGTGGACGTAAGTGGATCCTGAGAGAATCCTTCATGTTGAACTATGTGACATTTCTGTTAGCCTTGCCAAGCCTAGGAATCCCTTTCCTGATGGAGTTTAGTCCCATCTCGGGGGTGACCCACTGCTGAGAGTGATGAGCAGTGTGGTCTAAGGTTGGGAGGTTCATGGAAGGTCTGCACGCAGTCGATGGTCTTCAAAATCTAAATATAAGTATCAATTCTATGTTTAATGAGGTCTGTTGTGCGTGTTTGTGATTCTTCCAATGTTATCATGTGCCTTTGTTGCATGCATGATTTACGGTCAATTTCGCATGAGTTAGTATGGTAGTAATATATTTTATTTCCTTTTATTTCATTAGAAATGCATGTAATATATATGTACTCTGGGATGAACAATTAACCTACTATCAGATCTTAGCAGTTTGTGGGTGGTGTTACATGGCCTGACCTGGGTGGTCGGAGCTGCCACAAAATGGTATTACAGTTTAAATTCTACAGTGATGATGTCTCCCTGCTGTTTGGCTGGGGACGTTACAAATTGGTATCAGAGCTAAGAGAGATGTTCAAGAAGTGGTGTTTCCTGGCCTATTGGTGGCTGGGGACGTCACATGATTGAAGTGGAAGGTAAGATTGATAATAAACCCATAACTATTTTGATTGATTCTAGAGCTAGTCATAGCTATATAGATCCAAATCTAGTTGAAATATTTAAATTGAAGAAATGTAAGCATGAAAAGACTTGTTTAGTTCAACTAGCTACTGGAACCAAGAGAAGAATCAATGAGTTTGTTAAATATTTCCCAATAAACGTTAATGGAATCAACACTAAGGCATATTTGAACATCATACCACTTGGTTTGTATGACTACTTGATTGGTATGGATTGGATAGAAAAAAATCATGCTATCTCAGATTATTATAACAAGACTTTCACATGTATTAATGGGGAAGGGAATTCAAGGATAGTTCAAGGTATTACAAGGCCTATATCTATCCAAATATATGCAACCCATATGGAAGAGCCAATAAAGGATAAGGAGCCAAGTCTTGAAGATGATCCAATCTTGAAAGAGTATGAAGATGTATTTGGGGAGTTGTTAGGATTTCCACCAAAGAGAGATATTGATTTCTCTATTGTTTTAATTCCTAGAGCTACCCCAATATCCAAAACTCCCTCAAGAATAATCACATTGATGCTAAAAGAATTGCAAATGAATTTACAAGACCGTTAGAGCAACCAATTCCTCCTTGGGGTGCCCCAGTTAATTTTTTCAAGAAAAAATATAGAACGTTTAGGTGATGTATCGACTTCAGATAGTTGAACAAGGTTACAGTCAAGAAAAAATATCCCTTGCCAAAAATTGATGATCTTTTTGATCAACTGAAGGGAGCAAGGATATTTTTGAAGATTTTCTTGAGATTAAGTTATAATTAAGTGAGAATTAGAGAAGAAGATACTAGCAAAACAACCTTTGAAACAAGGTATGGACACTATGAATTTGTAGTGGTGCCTTTTGGGTTGACCAATGCGCCCGCTACATTTATGTGTCTAATGATAGGGTATTCATATATTTCGTGAACAAGTTTTTCATTTTTTCATTAGATGATATTCTTATCTATTCCAAGATGGAGGAAGATCATGAGAAACATCCGAGGATGGTGCTACAAGTGTTGAGAGACCACCAATTGTATGGCAAGTTGAGTAAATGTGATTTTTATCAAAAGCAGATCCATTATTTGGGTCATATTGTTTTAGAACATGGAATAGCAGTTGATACAAAGAAAATTGAAGCAATCAAAAGTTGTCCAACACAACCAAACATTTTAGAGGTTAGATCATTAATGGGTCTAGCTGGTTATTACAGGAGATGTTGATATTTGGTAGCATCGAACATGTATTTACACACTGGTCTATGTGTCTAGATGTGTGTAAATCATCCAAATCCTTCTATCCTTGACTTTACTTTAATTAAATGAATTATTAAAGTAAAGTGCTTTTATTAATAAGTTGAGTTATTTAAGGAAATTCTAAAGATTATCATTTAATATTAGCCATTGATATCAAGTGAGATGAGAAGTAATATCAACCATCAATCACTTTAGATATTAGGGTTAGTTCATAACTCTAATTTATAAAAGTAAGGCTAGGGTGAAGGAGAAAACACTTGAAAGGACTCAAAAAAGAGCAGAGAAGGAATTTTGCTCAAAGGGTTGGATCACGAAGGACTATGATTCAAGGATATATTGGATAGGTGGAGAACTACTTCCATATAGATATCAGGTCAAGGAGAAGAGAGAATGAAGGTAGTTGCAAGTGGGTTTTGTTAAGGTTTAAGCTATTATTAGATTTCTTTTCAATTCACTAGATAACCATAGCATAGATAGGATCACTGAGAAATACACAATCACAAGAGACACATCATTTATCCTGGGAAACCCTCATGGGGGAGAAAACCCAACAAAAAATTCCTTAATCTAGATAGCCAATGCAATGCCAAGAGAATAAACCAAACAATACATAAAGTCCTCTCCAAGTATGCGCCTCTCTCTCTCTTCCTTCTTCTCCAACTGCAGGTCCAAACTTGTGCTCTGATGAACAATTGAGTGAGTGAAAAAATGAGGCGCTAGCCTCTTTTATTTATACAATTTGGAAGGCATTGAACTGAGGTGTCTTTTCATTGGAAGGGCTGACTTCTCATTCTGGGTGGTTATAACCACTTTAATATATTCTAAGGGGTAACTTCTCATTTAGCTTATTACAATTAGGGTTTGACCAATCCGCAAAAGGGGATTTGGTAATTTACAATACCCGACATGATCAATCCACAAAAGGGGATTGATCTAATGAATAATACATCAATAATAAATAGAATACTCTTTGTAGTTACAATATTTCAACACTCCCCCTTAAGAAGAAGGGTATTCTACAACAACATCAGGCGAGAGAGAGGGCAACATCATCATCAACATCTTGGAACACTGACTGGCATATCTATAAATCATCAGAAGTTTTTCTCATCATCAATATCATCATTCTCAGTAGGGAGATAGAATGGAATCATCATCCTCATCATCATGAGGCTAAGGTAACATCATCATCATCTTCAATGTGAGGCTAAAGTAACATCATCATCTTTAGCATGAAAGATGAAATAACATCATCATCATCATAATCATCTTTAGAAAGAAGCTGAAGTGCCATCATCATCATCATCTTCAACAAGAAGATGAAGTGGCATCATCATCATCATCTTCAGCAAGAAGCTGAAGTGGCATCATCATCATCAACTTTAGCAAAAAGATGCAGTGGCATCATCATCATCAACTTAAACAAGAAGTTGAAGTGGCATCATCATCATCGACTTCAACAAGAAGCTGAAGTGGCATCATCATCATCAACTTTAGCAAGAAGCTAAGGTGGCATCATCATCATCAATTTCAGCAAGAATCTGAAGTGGCATCATCATCATCAACTGCATCAACATGGATTAGTATAACACTAATACATCATCATCATCAATAACAACACAAGGCTGATACAACATAAACAACAACAACATCACATCACAAAGGATGGAGCATCATCAACAAAAACAACATCACAAAATGAAGGCTGGAGCATCATCAACATCAGCACTAGGCTGAGAGTCTTCAGCACGAGGCTAGCATCACATCACGAATTTGGCTACACAATATCATAACATGAAGCTAGCATCACAACACGAGGATGACACATCACAACACAAGGCTGAAACGTCATCACAACACAAGGTTGACACATCATCACAACACGAGGCTGGCACATCATCACAACACAAGGATAGCATGTCATCAGCATGAGGCTGGCATCACAACAATTAAGCTGGCACATCATCACAACAATTAAATTGGCATCGCAAGACTAGGTTGGTACATCATCACAACAATTAAGCTAACACATCATCACAAAAATTAAGCTGGAAAATCATCATTTTGTGGTACTCTGATAGTCCCTAAGGAGATTCCCAAGAATCATAAGATTCCCTAGGATATAAAATCTTAATGGAGCTACCACATGGTACTCTGATAGACCGTCCTTACCGGACCTTCGAGATCGACCCAGGAATCATAAGATTCCCTAGGACTATAAGAATCCTAACGGAGCTACCACTACTGATCAAGATACCATATTATCATCAACACTACTCCCCCTTTCGAGGGAGGTTCTTTCAAACTATACCATGCTTGTCTCGAAAGTGCTCAACTTTACATGAGATAGAGGCTTGGTCAACATATCAACAACCTATTCATCCGTGCTAACATACTGGAGATTTATGGCTCCTCTCTGCACCATATCACGAATGTAATGTTATTGGATCTCTATGTACTTTGATTCATTATGGAACACATCATATCCATACAACTCTAGTTACCACATAGGATCACAGTGGCTTCCATCTCCAAATCAAATAGATCTGTCAACAACATCCGAAGCCATATGGCTTCATAAATGGCGGAACATGCACCAATATATTCCACTTCTATTGTGCTCAGAGAAATGCTAAATTGATCCCTACTCTACCATGAAATCATGGCTAACCTTAGACTAAAACAACATCTCGAAGTGCTCTTTCTATCATAAAACTTCCAGCTCAATCTGAATCGGTGTAACCACTCAGTCTGAAGTCACGATCTCAAGTATAATAGAGACCAAAATCCAAAGTACCATTAAGCTATCTCATCATATGTTTTGTAGCAACAATGTGAACATGTTTGGGTTCTACCGGATATTGACTCAAGAAAAAAAATATGTCTAGCCTGGTATTAGTCAGATACATCACTGAACAAATAATCTGTCTGTACAGAGTAGCATCAACCAATTCTGATGAGGTATCTACCAGGATCTTCAACTTCATTTCCATGGGTGTGTACATGGATTTGCATTTGAACATGTCAACCCTTTTCAATTTTAACTGTATACTTCCCTTGGTTTAAGGAAGATCTTTTCTGTGCTCTGCCAAACTTCAAGACCTAAGAGATAATGCATTTAGGTCTTCCATAAAACTTTGTGGTGAGCTTATTATGCAATCTGTGATGATATTTTCTTCAGCTTGTTAAGAATACATCATCTACATATAGTAGTAGTATCATTGTCTCATCATTCATAACCTTGACATAAAGGTTAGAATCAACTTTTACTCTTGTTAAAGTCCAAGCTCGTCTGGAAACTATCAATCAAGCTATTGGAGCTTTCTTCAATACGTACAGATCTTCCTTCAACCTTCAGACTTGAGGCTTTCTATCTTTAATATTCAAACCAAATTTTCACAGTACATTGTACCAATATGGTACACTTGCTCAACTACAACTCAATCTGCACAAACATGTGCTAGCTCTATGTGCTTTCTGCAAGGCACTATCTGTCTCACTATTTGGGAGTATGTCCTTTACTCTCTTTTCAATTTTTCCTTATGGAATTTGGGACTCTGCACCTATAACTACTCTGAGGCTGAGAATGACTACTTCATTCTCACCGTGGATGCTAAAATCTGAGAGTAACTCCTCTTATTCTATCACGATAACAATTTCATCTGAAACTGAGAGTGTCTCAATAACTGATACTGAATATAACTCTTATTCTTTCATGGAGGCAATGCTATCTTTTATCATAGTTATTTTTCCATGACCCAACTAATGTACTACACCAACTGCCACTCAATTATAAATATGGGGATTTATCTCCCTGCATATCATACTATATATGAATCATGGTTTTTCTGGTTGTCTTCATAAATACTGGAACTATTTCTTCAATAAGTGTCTCGGCATAGTCTTCTCCCACTTGCTGGGAGAATCCTCTGGACACACATCAAGATTTGTTCATTTTCAACATGCTTGATTTGTATAGATCAATCTTGGATGTAAATACCGACTTATCTTTTAGTCTCATGGAAGAATCCATATCCTAGTCTTTCTGACTGGCTTTCTTCTCTGTTATTGAAACAAGGGAATTTTCCCAAGAGATTTCATATCTCCTAGAAGTTTATGAAGCTACGATATAGTCTTCTCACGACACCTATCTCCCAATCCTAGGAGTTGTCTCTTCATCTGATCCTTTTTGAGATCAGGGTTACTCTTGATTTCTTCTGAGTCTACAAGGACTTCATCATCTCTTACAGGGTATACTTGGTGTTGAATACCAAGTGTAAAAATGAAAGACAAAGTCAGGCTTCAAACGAGATCTGCTTCCCATTCTAATGTGCGGTCATATTTGGAGCCTTCTACTCCTTTCAATCAATATTCATATGAGATAATATGAATATCAAGAGATAGCTTCTTCTTCATCTTCTTTGGTACATGAGTTTATATGGTCATGTACACAATCTGCTTCATATGTCATCTAATATGTTGCCTTCTTGCAAAATTCACTATAGCTTCTTCAGGGTTATCACCTGTGACCTGAAACAAGGTCAACAAAACAATAAGCAAGAGTAATACTCTTTTAATAATAGTAGATAAAACAATATCACGAACAATCATCACATTGGCTCCTTTAGAGCTATCACTTGTGACCTGTCTGAAGCAAAGATCAAAAGTAATAAATACAATATGAAATGAGGTCAACACTCTTATAGTGTTGTGATCAAACATTTCTGCATGGCAACCTGGAAATAACACAAGAGGTTTCTCCTAAAGGAGATGTTAGTTGTATCAGGCAAATGATTACATTAAGCATTTATCTCAATATGCTCACATGCTACCAAGTATAATACTTTTCAAGGACTCCTATCTCAACTATAGTGTTTACTTATAAAGGGGTAGTCATCAACTTGTCAAGTGAAACTTTGAATCTTATAAACTTAATTAATCAAACCTGGAACCTAGATCCTTGTCCTCAAGAATGAGTGTGTTGCTTTTCTTCCAAGTCTCCTTCACTCAAGATGATGAGTGCTTTCTTCAACATGTGTTTTGTACTAAGACAATATGCTATCTTGACAGAAGGTTGGGTTAGAGGGTAAACTCTATGATCTCAACTTTAAGCCATCTAATGCCTTGACTTTAATTTTGACCAAAGGTTAGTATGATGGTCATAGCTTCAACATGCAACACTGATCAAAATAATGTCATAACAAATATATGCATATCAGAATAATCAAACCTGAGTTCATTATTCCTTTGAATGTGTTGGATCTTGAGATCCTTCTGTATCTATGGCAAGAGATTCCTTCTCCTGCAAATACCCTTTAAATCTTAACCATTTAAACATGTGTGAGTACATACCTCTGATGGCATTTGCAGGTAGTGGCACCATCTGGTAGCAACGATAATGATCACTGACTCTTAACAACTTCAAGGGTGACTGCAACTGGTACTACGACTGATACTTCAACTAATATTGCAACTGCAATTGATACTGCAACTGATTCTGAGACTGCAACTACAACTGCAACTTAGGGTTTTATGAAGAAACCCTAATTTTTCAAACTTCAAATTTTGAAATTATGATCCAGAGGATAGATGCGCTGAGCTGAGGCGAGTAAGCTGGTGCAGCCAGATTTCTAAAAATCCAAATTTTACCCCCTCAAACTTGACCAACATATTTCTGGACTGGTGCTTCTTGTTTTCTGGTACTTCTGGTACCAGTGAAAACTAGGGTTTCACTTTCCGGGAGATCTACCCACTGAAAAGGTGCGTTGAAGGTGCCAAAGAATTCCTTGGGTTAGGGTACACTTTTCTAGATGGTTTTGAGGCTAGAAATATTCTTCAATAGAAAGCCCTAATTTTCATGTACGACAACAATGACATTTTTCTTCTTCTTGTGAAAGATGCTCTCTTAAGCTTAGCTTTGATACCATGTTAAGGTTTAAGCTATTATTAGGTTTCTTTTTAATTCACTAGATAACCATATCATAGATAGGATCACTGAGAAATACACAATCACAAGAGACACATCATTTATCCTAGGAAACCCTTATGGGGGAGAAAACCCGACAAAAACTTCCTTAATATAGATAGCCAATGAAATGCCAAGAGAATAAACCAAACAATACAAAAATTCCTCTCCCAAGTATGCGCCTCTCTCTCTCTTCCTTATTCTCCAACTGCAGCTCCAAACTTGTGCTCTGATGAACAAGTGAGTGAGTGAACAAATGAGGTGCTAGCCTCTCTTATTTATACAATCTGGCAGGCGTTGAACTGAGGTGTCTTTTCACTGGCAGGGCCGACTTCTCATTCTGGGTGGTTATAACCACTTTAATATATTCTGGGGCCGACTTCTCATTTAGCCTATTACAATTAGGGTTTGACCAATCTGCAAAAGGGGATTTGGTCATTTACAATACCCGACATGATCAATTCACAAAAGGGGATTTATCTAATGAATAATACATCAATAATAAATATAATACTCTTTGTAGTTACAATATTTCAATAGGTTTCAACAGAGCAAAGCGACAATAAAGGGTTAATCCATACAAATTTTTATGTACAGTCCTTGAGGTTGTACGTGTGGGTGTTAGTGGAGATAGGCATGTATATGTGGGTTTACTTAAGGAAATGTGCATACACCTAGAGAAGTATGACATATCTGGGTGGTATAACAAATCAAACTTTTCTAGGTTCGTTTCCAGTTGTATTTCTCTCTGTGGGCCATTATCCCTATTATGGTAGTCCTGATTCTATCATAATAAAATCATCTCAGGATTAGTTTTCCCTCCGGGGTTTTTCCATGGGTATCTACCCAAAACTATTCATATTTATGTGTGCATTATTTGGTTTCCAGTATTTCTTCTGCTATCTTTATTGATTTTAATATTCCAACATTGTATTTTTGTTTTGTGAGCTGCTAACCTAATATGTAGTAATGAAATCACTAGATAACAAGATACATAGGTGCCAAAGTAAGGATTTCAACATGGTATAAGAGAACATGCTATGAGAGGAAGACGGATCTCAGATCCATAACAATTGATAGAAGATCTATCAGATCTGTAGGAAACCTTAGGATATCCATAACTAGTAGGTAGAAATCAAAGGACATATTTCAGGGAAACAATCATACTAGGGAAGAACTAGGGTTTTGCACTTGTATGGAGTTGTACACAGGTTGCAGAAGGAATAGGCACGTACATACACATATTTCTTTGGAGACATATGTGTATATGTGGTTTTCAATAAGACCATGTGCATACATACATGGGTTTTAGGAAGGAAACTCATGTACATACACGGGTTCATACAAGACAATACATGGACAATTTCAACAAGAAGTTATTTCCAGGGTAGTTTCAACAATAGGTTATTTACAGGGAAGTTTATCACATCTAAGGGATGGCATGAACACTATTGATATTTGAAGATAGATTACATGGAGCATCCAACTTCCTGTCTTGGAAAGCAATAGTTACTTTGGCATTGAAGGAACTTGACCTTTGGGAGTTAGTGGAAAAAGTAGTTGTTCCACCTGTTAGCGATCAAATAATTCATTATGAAATTTGTTTGAAAAATGATGCCTCATCTTGTGGAGGACTTTTGAATGCCTTCCCAAGATCTAAAAACAGATCTGAAAGTACCATTGGAAATCTTAGGATTTCTATATGTCAATTGACTATTCAAGCATGTAAAACGGACTCTCCATGACTCAGAAATTTGATTTTTCCCAAGGTCGTTTTCATTAAAAAATTTGCGCTTTCACCATCTCATTGGTTTTGAAATATGCTAGTTAGTTGTTGAAAGCTTTCCTTTTCACTAGCTAAAGGGGAGGATTCAGGACAAAAGAGCTGGTGAAAGTGCAAAAGAGTCCAGAAACATCTTCTTTCTACCCATATCATGATTTTTTAATTCCTGAACACGTGGGAAAGGTGTCAAATGATGGATAATAATTAGGAGAAGCTAGAATATATTTCTCATGAAGTTTTAAAGACAAGTGGTGAGGAAATAACACCAAATGGCACAATAAATCTTGACAGAAAATCTCCCAGTCATCAAAAACAGATTTCTGAATCTGTGATTTTCACCTACAGACTGCCAAATAATGCTTTCGTTGTCAAATTCGACTTGTAATGATCAGATTAAATCTATTTGGTTAAATATTAGGTTATTTTATTGTATTAATTTTTGTACTCTATTTTCCATATTTAGAAATCTAGATCCATGTTTATAGGATCTGAGATCTGTTGTAAAATATATAAATACCTATCATTTGATAGAAGCAGGGGTTAGATTCTGGATAGAGGACTATGTTATGTTGTAAACAGACTTTTACTATCATAATACAAATCACAGTTTTCTCTCTCTATTGATGTCAAATTCCCATTTTCCTTCTGTACTTTTTATTAAGTTGTTTTAGCTGCAAAATGATTGTTATCTCATTGGTTATCTCATAACTTGATATTAAGTTGCTTATCATTGTTTATTAAACCCTACACTTTGTATTCGATTTATAAACATCGTTTTCTCACCCACTGAAATCTATCATCTGATCATTAATCCTTGAGAGCACTGGTTTATTTGATTTTTATTTTTACTGTCTGAATGCCATACTATAATTGAGTTATCCCATTGATCCACACATACATAAACACAAAAACAAGTTTACTTTAAGTTACCAAGCATCTTTGTCTTACAACCTCAAAGAGTTTCTTGGAGTGATAACACCACCGACAAATCTGGAAGCTTTGGCATTTTATGAGAAGAAGGAGATCTAAGCATAGAGGCTCATCTTGGATTTAGTAAAGGATGATATAATTCCTCACATATCTGAGAAGAAGATGACCAAATATATGTTTGATTCCATGGTAGTTTTATTCCAGAGAACTAACATGAATACACATATGGTATTAAGGAATAAACTCAGATTGGTGTAGATGTCTAGATCTAACAATGTTCCCAGATATTTGTTGAGGATCACACAAGTGCGTGATCAACTTGTAGCCATAAGAGAGAAAATAGAGGATGAAAATATCGTGAATGTGGAATTGAATCGTCTTCCCAAGTCATGGGAACCATTTATCAAGGGAGTCTGTGCTCGAGAACATCTTCCATATTGGTAGGGACTTTGGGATGATTGCATCCAAGAAGAGACTTGGGAGGAGTGTAAAGCATACAAATAGGGAGATGAAGAAGAGGAGAACTTGACCCTTGTTAGTAAGATGAGAAATGGAAAAGGAAATGGTTCCAAGAGTAACAATGAGGAGTCAACCTCACATCCAGGTAAGAAGGAATTGAGTAAATCAAGGGCTTTGCGTGCCATAGATATGGGAAATATGCATCACAATGTATGAACAAGAAGGGGAAAGGAAAGACACAAACATCAACATCAAAGAGACACATCTAGATGATTTTGCAACAAATCTTGAGAAGGAATTCTTAATGTTCTCCTGCCTCTCTACCAGAACCAACTCAAGGAGTTATTGGTACTTGGACAACGTTGCTTCTCGTTATAAAACGAGGAAACATGATTTTTTCACCAGTTAGTCAGTTATGGACTCAAATATGCATGTGGAACTTGGTACCCATGTCAAGTGTGGTGTAGAGGGATTTGGGATTTTCAGGTTCCAACTGGAGTCAGGAGGTTCTCTGGAGGTGGAAGATGTGTTTTATGTACCATAATTGAAGAAGAAATTTCTCTCAGTTTCAATTTTAGAGGAAAAGGGTTTTTTGTGACTTTTCAGAGAGGGAAAGTACTCATATGTTCAAATGGAGCTAGCCATGACACAACAATGAGAATTGGTTTCAAAGAGGGTAGGTTATGCAGGTTGCAGGGCCGAACTATAAGAGGATCCAAGGAGATCTTAGATCATGGATCAATATCAGTGGAAAAGGATGAGGAGCAGGAGGCTCAGGAGTGTGAGAAGTTGAAGGATGAGAAAAGTTCACATAATTCCTATGTGGGGAGTCAACATTCATATGGGAAGGAGGAGTTAGCCCCTTCTAGTCCTATCAAGAGACCAAGTTGGTATGAGATGAAACTGATGGATGCTCAAGAGTAGGAGGCTTCTAGGAGCACATTGAGGGAGAGCATGCCTTCAATGAAGTTTCCAAACTTCATGGAATTTATATGTAATGTCATCGATTTTGTGACTTCCATTATTCAGGGAGAATCTGATCAGTAGGGTTGGAGGGATGCCATTGTGAAGGATGATGTATGTGGCATTATACTAGGGTTGGAGGGAGAACCAGTTCTAGGTGGATATTTGAGAAATACCTTCCTATCTAAGAGGAAGTGTTGATGTTTGGTAGGATTGGACATGTATTTCTGCACTGGTATATGTGTCTGAACGTGTGGAAATCGTCCAAATCCTTCTATCCTTGACTTTACTTTAATTAAAGGAATTATTAAAGGAAAGTGATTTTATTAAATATTTGAGTGATTTAAAGAAATGTTAAAAATTATCATTTAATATTATCCATTGATCTCAAGTGAGGTGAGAATTAATCTCAACCATCAATCACTTTGGAGATTAGGGTTAGTTCATAACTCTAAATTATAAAAGAAAAGCTAGGGTGAAGGAGAAGACACTTGACAACACTTGACAAAGAGCAGAGAAGGACTTTTAATGAGAGGGATGGATCACAAAGGAATGTGATTCAAGGATATCTTGGATAGGTGGAGAAGGAATTCCATATAGATATTAGGTCAAGGAGAATAAAAAACAAAGGAAACCACAAGTGGGTTTCAATAGAGCGAAGCCACATGAAAGGGTCAAGCCATCTGAAGTTTTACGTACAGTCCTTGAGGTCATATACATAGACGTTAGTGGAGACATGAATGTATATGCAGGTTTACTTAAGGAAAGGCACATACACCTCTAAAATCATGCCATATTTGTTGCGTACAACATATCACACTTTGCTAGGTTTGTCTGTAGTTGTATTTATCTCAGTGGGTCATTATCCCTATTACGAGAGATTTGATTTTATCATAATAAAATCATATCAACACTCGTTTTCCCTCTATGGTTTTTCTAGGTGTATCTACCCAAAATATTGTTGTTTATTTGTGCATGATTTGGTTTCCAATATTTCTTCTGCTACTTTATTGAGTTGAATATTCCAACAATGTGTTTTTTGTTTTGTGAGCTACTAAGCTGATTTGTAGTAAGAAAATCACTAGATAACAAGATGCCCATGTGCTAGAGTAAGGATTTTGACATGAGATTCATTGTGGGATTTTCCAAGATTGCACACCCAATAACATATTTGCAAAATAAATGAGTAAAGTTTGAATGGAGTGCTAAGTGTGAAGACAATTTCTAGCACTTAAAGGATTTATTAACTAGTGCACCTATTTTAAAAGTTGCAGATCCATATGAGGATTTTGTTGTGTGCACAAATGCATGCAAGGAAGGGCTCGAAGGAGTCCTTACACAAAATGGACATGTGATTTGTTATGAATCTATAAAGTTAAAGGAACATGATGCCACACTTGACTTGGAGTTGACAGCCATAACACATGATTTAAGAATGTCGAGGCATTACCTTATGGGAATAAAATTTGAATTGAGGATATACCATAGTGGTTTGAAATATTTGTTTGATCAACCAACACTAAATGCCAGATAGAGTAGATGGTTGGAATTTCTTAGTGAATATGACTTTGACATCAAGCACATAAAGAGAAAAGAGAACGAGGTGGTTGATGCACTCAACAAAAGGGTGCATAAAATGCATGCTATAGTTTTTAGTATGTACAAGACATATTTAAATTACAAAATTCTAGAGGTTGCAACAAAAGATCAACATTATGTGCAAGTTAAAGAAATCCTACAACAGAATAATGTTAAATATAAATATAAGGATTACAAACTATAATATGATGGAATCCTCCTATTCCATAGTAGAGTTTATGTTCCCAATTCTTAGGAATTGAGAAACTCAGTTTTAAAGGAGATGCACAATGTGCCATACACTGGACATCCAAGATACCATAAAACTATTACAATTGTAAGAGGCGAATATTTTTAGCTTGGTGTGAAGAGACATGTCATTGATTATCTGGCTAGATGCATGGAATGTCAGAAGGTAAGGGCTGAACATAGGAATCCAACAAGATTGTTGCATCCATTTCCCATTCCTAAATGAAAATGGGAAGTTGTTACTATCAATTTCATTAAAAAATTTATTAGGACAACAAGAAAACATGATTCCATTATGGTAGTGGTGGAAAAGCTTACAAAGGCTTCACATTTCATACCAGTGAAAGTAACTCATAAGGAAACTAGTGTGCCTAAGGCAATTGTTTCTGACATAGATCCCAAGTTCACATCATATTTATAGAAGGGATTATTTATAGGATTTGGGACAAATCTAAATTTCAGTACAACATATCATCCAGATTCATATGGGAAGACAGAAAGGATAAATTGGATAATCGAAGAAATGTTGAGAATGTATGTAATGGAAAAACATTCTAGGTGGGAGAACTATATTCGTTTAGTTGAGTTTGCTTACAATAATGGGTATCATGAATCATTGAATATGAGCCCATTTGAAGCATTGTATGGAAAAAAATGAAACACACGAGTAATTTGGGATAACCCAGTGGATAGAGTCGTGATTGGGGCATAATTTTTAAGGGAAATGGAAGAACAAATGGTAAAGATCAAGCAAAATTTGAAAATTTCATAATACAGACATATGAGTTATGTCGATAAAAGAAGAACACATAGATAATTCAAAGTGGGAGAGCATGTGCTTTTAAAAGTTAAAGCTAAGAAAAGCTCTCTGAAATTGGGAAGTTCCCAAAGTTGGCAGTGAGATACGATGGACCTTTTGAGATTTTAGAAAAGATAGGGCCAGTTGCATACATGCTAGAATTACCGACATCCATGAGAATTTATAATGTGTTCCATGTGTCTTTATTAAGAAAATATATACCTGATCCTAATCACGTGATTGATTGGAATGTGATCCAGGTGGAATGTTGTTCTTGAGTTTATGTTTTAAGGCTATAAAACATACCGTCAAGGCATCCGAAAATGATTTAAAGAAATGATTTGAAAATATGGAATCAAAGAAAGACTAGATCAGATTCAGTTTCTCAATTGTCTCTATCTTGCTTCCTGTTGCTTTTGGATGCTAATGTCACGTTCGATTGCAGCCCACGATCTTTCTAACTTAGCCCTATTGGTTGCTGTTTGTAGAATAGTATTAAATAAGTTTAAGGCAATGTTGGTTTGATCCTGAAGACCAGGTTCTATGTTAGGTTGTCTGCCACGAGGGACTGTCATGGGTGATAGGGTTTTAAAGGTTTGTAAATGGGTTTTTTATCAATTGGTTACTTCAGATTTTCAGAGACGATATTAATAAAAATAACTTTGAAATCTAGAACAGTAATGTAAAAACACATTCAAGGCCATTTCTTGGTTTTGTAACAATTTTTTAATTGTAAACAATGAAATACAATACAGAGAAATATAAGGCTTTTATCAAGAAAGAATCTTATATTTCAATTCACGATGATGAAAGAAAAACAAAATTTCTAACAGAGTTGAATATTAAGGAACAAAAGGTTTTACAGGTCTTAAAATTACTAAAGTAATTTCAGAGCAAATACTGTAATACATTCAACATCCAAACCAATTTGAAATGATAAACAACAATGAATATAAATTCAAATTGATTTACTCATTAGAAACACACATTAAAGGAAATTTAACAAAGCACAATACGCAGGGAAAGAAACATAGTCACAAAATTTCAGGATCCAGAATCTTGTTTGTGGATTATATTCCGATGAACTTCAAAGTTGATCTTACAAAAATTGGCCTTCTCCAAAATTTCTGAAGCCCTATTTCATCCTTTTGAAACTATATTTATACCTTTCTATCAAAGTTTTTCATTGGTAACTAACCAACTTCCTAATATTACAGTTACATAAACTAATGTCAACCGTTTACAATTTCTTTCAAAATTCTAAAAAATAAAAATATTTACAAAGTTTTAAATTTGCGTTGATGAACTTTCTTTATCTGCTTCAACGCCTTGAACATATTTCCCCAAAAATTTTACCAAGACCCTAGGAGCCTCAGGTACTTCATTTGCTTCAAAAGAGAAAAATCTTCTTTGTAAGCCTGGCAACTGGTTTTCTATTGTTTTCTCTGTGAATTTAACCTTTTCCAACTTTGAACTTGAAGCTATCATCCACTTATCTATTTCTGCAATGTTGACCATTTTAATATTTGAAATTTCTGCTTTCTTTTCTTCGAGTTCTTCTTTTGACTTCAGCTGATACCTGGTAATGTTGACTTCGCCTAATAACTCAGAAAAACCATCTGTCCCAATATTTACTGAATCTTTTTCAATAAGATTGAAGATCCTTTGACAATCTTCATTAATTCCTTTTGTAATTCTTTTATATTCTGCCAATTTTGTTTCCCAAACTTTTATCATTATATCTCCTTTTACTTGTTCTGAAATGGGTAATTTCTGGGTTTTTCCAATTTCTTCTTTTTGTAAAGAAGTTATTACCTTTTGAAAAGAATTCCTTGCTGCTTTAGCTTCTCTTTCTTTTTGAACTACCTTTTCCATAGACCTATTTGACTCATGAAAATAGTTCTGGATGATTTCCAGATTACATAATATTTTCTGTTGTTCTTCTTCTATGTTTGCATATATCTCTGATGCTTGAGTCTTGAAATGTTCAATTTCAATTACTTGATTAGTAATTGAAATAATCTTATCTTGCAGAGATTTATTTTCATCGCCCAACTTTTGAACTTGTTCTTGAGTGACCTGTATCATATGTTTTTCTTCATTCAAGTTTTCATTCAACTTTTGGATTTCTTGTATGTCTTTGAGTCTAGCTTGTTCTAGACCCTTCTGTATTCCCCAACCAATAATTCTTTCATTTTCCTTCAGCCTGTCTTGTAACTGAGCTATCTCTTGGTCTTTCTGCTCAAGCATAGTTGTAAGGTTTCCTACAGAATACATGTTAGCTGATGCTATAGCACCCATGGTTCCTGCTAACTCTGTAGCGAATTCTCCTTCTTTGAGTTTCTTTCCATCAATGATAATTTTATGTCTTTTGATCGTTCTTTCTCCTACAAGATGAATTTCCTGTTTCAAGACAACTCTTCATTTTTTATTGAAAAAATAGTCAGATGAGGGAATTTCATCTCTTGAGATTGGCTCCAGGTCACTTACATATAGAACTCCTTCATGAGGGGTTCCGGAAGTAGACTGTAGTGGGGTCAATGCTGTGATAGGACTGCCAAGTTCCTTTGAAGCTGTTCCTCCAACATTTTCTGGAATATCATCAAGAACTATTGGACTTGTTTCCAATCCGTTTCCTTTTCCTGTCCCAGGTTCTTTTATCTGAGAACCCGGGTTTTGAGGAGGTAATTCAGGATCTTTTAACTTATCTTTTTCACTTGACTTATCCCAAGCATCAGTTTCAAACCCTGGAGGGGCTTGTTCCTATTCTGGCAATGAAATTGACATTTCACCTTGTAAAATATTTGGCAAGCACTTTAGCCTATGTCGTTGAAAGGATGCAAACCCCATCTGTGCATCAGGTGACAAGGCCTGCACTCTATTCTGCACTTACTCATAAGATTTAACACCTTTGAAAATATCATCAAAAACAGAAATTTCATGTTCATAAGCTTTCAAACTACAATGTATGTAATGCCGACTAATTATTAAATAAGGGTCGTGTTTCCTGAGCTCTATGTCTACTAGCTTAACTTCCTCCAATGACTCGGCTTCTGATTTAGAATGACCTATGTTTAATAAGGTAAATTTCCCGATATGAACAGGGAAGGATGGCCATGCCTTTTTCTGAAGGGATTTTAATTCTAACCCAATACCACCTTTGGCTAACTAATAAGCCACTTCTCTACATACCAATCTATCTGGTAAAAACTTCGGGAGTGCGTGAGGTAGAATGGAACAGCCATAAACCCTTACATAAGAAAAATTTTCCTCAATAAACTAGTTAGCGACCGATTTGAGGTTTTCTGTGATTGCGTTAGAAATGCGAAGGGGTTCGCATCCAAAGAATATTTTGTGCAGAGGAATAATTACATAATGGCAAACATCATAAAAAACATTTTTTGCATTTTCTTCCCAAAGAGCCGAGTGGTACTTATGAACAGGCTCTGGGCAAGAGGCATTCCAACTCCAATTCATTAGTGGGAAAGGAGTCATAAAACAAATGGCATCCATGATATAAGTTGACATATAAAAAGACACTGGTTGTCCTTTTGACCTAGCTACTTTGTAATTCATAACCTCTGATGTGAGGTTATCTGACAAAATTTTGTGCCAATTAAAACTGCGTCCCTCTGAAACTTCCTCTAAAAAGGGTGTCCAATCTACCTGAAAGTGAGAAGGATCCTTTCTCCCAAAAAGTCTACATAACATCATTGCTACATAAACCATATATTTGTTTAAGGAAGCTGTGGCATAAACTCCATGTAAATCAGCCCTAAACTTGTTTTCATCTCTGGCCCATCCTCTAATCATGTCAGGGTATGTTTGGCCCGCTTCAATGCATTCTTTTCTTTGAAACTCGGCTAAAAACTCAGAATTAAAAGTGTGTCTATAATTGGGCGAGAGATTATACATTACTTGAATATGCTCAGGCCTGAATGAGCCGATGACAGCTCCTTGCTTGTTCAGAATGCTTCTGGTCGGGATATCTACTTTTTCTAGTGCCCAGCCGATCATATCGGTATATGACACAAGTCTCGGATGTGCAGCAACCTTATGAAGCTCAGACTCGGCAATATCTCGGAGGTGATTTTCCGAATCAGTGGCTGCATATTTAAGCTCATCCTCCAGTTTTTCTGAAATTCCAGTCCATGATTTGACAGAGTGTACTCCGGATGCAGTAGTATCGGAGATAATATCACCTTCTGGTTGATCTTCATTTTTCTTCGAAGCCTTTTTGGGTTCCATAGCTCTGTGTTTATCTTGAAAACCTGTAACAGAGAGTAATTTAGCTTTGAAATGATAATATAGACGTTTCAAAAGTTTACTTCGAATATATCATAAAAACATTGAGATTTGTACCTCTGTTACGAAGTTAAGGCTCTTAATGCAAAAGATATTTCCGAAGATAAGCATTTAATGTTTGTACTTAGACTATCTCGGTGTTTTCAAATATAATAGAAACTTACTAAATCGGACAATGACGCATTAAAGGACATTCAAAGAAAGTTTAACTTTAAGCCTTGTTTAGAAGGATGATTAATTAACGTTGATCTTGAATTAAATTTTAAAATCTGCTTTTTGGAGTTTCGACATTTTTGATGTCGAGGAAATATGTCGTCGAAGAACCCCGATTGCCGAAATCGCGATGTATAATTTTAAATTAAAACGTTTTTAGTATCTTAATTAATCAAGATTGAATCTTTTCGGGATTTCGTTAATTGGAAAATCGGGGATCGAGATTTCGGGAAATCTGATGACATGAAACATGCTTCTCATAAAACCGCGAATCCTGATATCGTGATGTAATTAATTAACTCTTAATCATTATTAGCAGTTATTGGATTAATTCAAAACTTTAATTAAGGATTAAATGTATCGTGAAATCGGGAAATCAGGAAATACGATAACAAGATTATTTGATCTTATAAAACTGCGAATCCCGATTTCCGACGTGATTAAATTAGTGTTTAAACCCTTTTAATTCTGAATTAAGTAAATTATGTTTTAATTAAGTTTTAAAGTATCGGGAAATCGGGGATTGGGATTTCGCAATTCAATTTGTGTTAAACATTTGTTTACGCGAAACTCCGAATCTCGATTTTAGGTTTAAATTAAAACTTAAATTTTAAATTACTGCCAGTTTAAAAGATTGTTTGAAATAATGTTGGAAAACTTATGTTCGTTTAGATTTTTTTTTTTTTTCTTTGTCCCAAAAATAAACAATAAGAGGCATCGTGAATTTATAGGTGATGAAATTCTGGTTTTATGAAATTTAAAAAATGCAAAGAATCAAAAAATACAAATCTTTTATCCTTAAGAATAAAAATTCAGGGTCTGTTTCAACATGGAACACGAAGGGGAATTCCGAGTGGAATCAATGCACATCCTAGACTAGAGATTCAAAGTGCTCAGGAACAAAGCCAATGACTTGGTATAGGTTAAATGGGCCTGATTTGGTCCTGAAGAGGCTATGTGGGAGCATGAGGAAGCCATGCATGACGCATACCAGTAAATGTTTGCAAATTTTGAAGAAAATTGAACTTACATTTGTACATAGGAGAATGACGATTCTATATTGGAAACTATAGTTCTTGAAGCCACAACTTTGAGATTTCCTAACCAACTGATCTACAGGTTGAGGGGAAAAGAGAGTTGTTGGTTGGAATTGTTGTGTGAGTCATTAAAGTTCTATAATTATCAAGTATTTTGATGTAATATTTTATATATGTCAATGTGTAAATTGTATGGTTATGTGCACTAAGGATGGTGCAGTTTGCAGGGGGAGGGAAATGTAACATACTCGTTTTCAAACCCCAAACTAGTGATGTATTTTGTAAATGTGATGTATGGTTGAGGGCCAAGTGATGTAATATGTAAATGATGCATATTGAGTATAATGAACAAAATGTATCAACAAATGCAGATAGACATAGACAAAGGTTTGGGGGATTATTTTCTACAAGAGAGAGAAGGGGTTCAGTGAGGAGATTTTACCCATGTCTATTGAACCCAATCCCTTTGCTTTCCAAATTATCCTTATTATGAACCTTGCATTTTCTGATTGAGTGTTCCTAAAGCCAAACATTGATTTCATGTAAGATAGTGGGTGTAAAAGTCACATACCATAATTATTGGGGAGCATGGGGATATAATACAATCGATATTGGTAAAAGTGAGCAATTGACTGTCTCGGGAAAAGAAGAATTCATATGGCTAGAGGGTAGAATTAGTCATTCACATTTTTTCATGGAAAACAACTTTTACATGGATATTTTTGGAGAACAAGAGAGTTCTGAGTGATAATATTGAAGGTAGCCATAGTGGGCATGTATCTTAGCTATTTGGAGCTGCAATTTCATGGGAGGAGAGGCTGCAGGCCTGTGAGCAATATTCTGTTAAAAAAATGTCAAGAGAAGCGAGCGTTTTGTCATTATATGAATTCTTGTTGCAGTTGAAGAATTCCTAAGGTCCCAACAGAGTGATTTCCTATCCAACTTGTGTTGGAAGCCTTGGAGGGGAGTGGGAAGACATAAGGGACTATGAGTAGTCAAGGGGGATCCCATCCCTGGGTTGTGGGGAAGAAAGTTGGTGGAATGGAATTAGCTGTGGGGATTAACTGTTGAGAGGGGGACTTTATCTAGCCTTAGGGACCACCATCTCTTGTGGATTCATAGCCCCAACTTAGGGGTGGCTCGTTTTTGAGAACTTGAACAAAAATTCTACAATTGGGAGGAACATTTATCCTTTGTAATGGGTTGCGTATTTCATAAGATACATGTGTTTATCTACTGTGTTCATTGATGTTAATTGTTGATATAGATGTTTTGCATTTTAACTAAGATATTTTGGGTTATTGTTGCATGCTGTGAGTAGATTGATGCATGAAAATCACTAGTTATGTTGCTGAAGGTGTTTAGTTTTTGCTGTGCAAATTTATGTACTCACATTTATGTTTTTAATTAGCATGGATTTTTGCGTAATCTTGAATTTCGTGTGTGTGTGTGTGTGTTTGTTATTTACACATTTAAATTGGTATCATAACTTTTTTTATTGGGTCGTTTTTAGCAGTATCATGATCCATCTTGGGGATGGGTGATTTACAAGTAGCGCATTGGTGCGATGTGTATGTACAACACATCGACTTATTTTTCGTAATAAATTTCAACACATTGATAGTAAATGTGCATTATTTTTCTAAATTGATTCAGTCGGTGTGCTATACAATTAGAAAAATGGTGTGATGTGTAAGTCCTAAGGCACTGACAACCACTTAATTTGCAAAATGAAAATTCAAACATCTGCATTTAAATTTTTTGCAGAGGTTTTCCTTTGTAGAGGCAATAACATAGGTCATTTTTTGGCACTTCTCTCAATTAAACGCACTGGTTCATTTGTTTTATCACAACACACCAGGGTGTTTTTATATGATTAAGCGCACCATTACTTTATAAAAGTTATTTGAAATTTTGTTTGAGGTTAGATTGTTCTATGATACCAAGATGACATTTTTGGCTCAAATGCAGGAAAAAAGGAATTATAATATCAAATGGCCAATTCTTCATATTCCATCTCACTCCATATCAGTGCAAGTCCTTCAAGTTCTTTCCCGTCGATTTCAGTATGTCTAAATTTTATTTATAAGTCATTTATCTCATTGAGTTTATGTTATGTATGCAGGTGCAGTTGAATAATGTTTCATTGAATTTTGTAGGATCAAGATTCAGGTTTGATTTCATATGTGCAAGAAATTCCAATACTCCCAAAATTCCGCAAGCTCTTATCAGGAGAAATATATCACAAGTAGATGTTTGATGAAAATGGACAATTTCTTTACCTTACCAATCTTAACATGCAATGTTCTAGCAACCAGCCTAGGTCAATGATATTACACCGTAAATTGGATTTGTTTTATGTATACAACCCCGTAGGGTGTAGGAAAAATATGGTTGAGTAATTGTTTTTTTTGGATTTTTAATGGAACTAATGTAAATGTATTTCTTAATTCAACATTTGTTTTATAAAGTGGTTGGTTGCATGTTTATTATTTGGAAAAGTTTTTCCATGCTTCTAATAAATGTTTGAACATATTAAATGCATTGGGTTACTAATATTATCTATGTAATGTTCAATATTTTAACAATTAGGATTTTGATGAAGAGTGACCTGTCTACCATCTACCGTTGCACCCCACTACAATGTCAAGTCGCAAGATTTCTATTAAAAAAGAATAGATAATAGAGGAATCATATCAAGAATGGTTGAAACAACCACTTATACAATTCCCACTATGTACTAAGTCATCAATCCAAAAACTCTACGGTAACACTAGTTATTCACATGTTGGGGATGAAGGCAGTGATATAGATGTTGGTATGGATGATTTATTATAGGATACCCAAACCATGGAGGGAATTTTGTTACATGCGTTCTAGAAAAATGAACTAGGGGATGACGTTGATGTCGTAGATACCTTCCTTGAAATCTTGAAATATACTTCCACCACCCCTCTCTTTGGTCGAGTAAAGGGGTCAAGGTATACCCAACTAGGGACAAAAAAGTTACAATACAACTTAAAATAAATTTATGGTATGTTAGATGCGTGTTTATTGACCCTTTTGAGGCAACTAACCTTTAAGTCCCCTAATTTTTTAAGGAATCTTGTCACACAATGAAGGAAGAAAATGGTTTATTTTATTCATGCTTAATGGTAGTGTACAATCATATTTCCCACTAATTTAAGGTTACTCAAAGATAAGGTACTTCTGAGGGATAATGTCTTGCTCGATAGTTGTACAGAGGCAAAACAAATGCCGAAAATGTTGGGTGTTGAGTAAATATCATACCACTCATGTATGAATGATTGTTTTCTATACATAAATGAATATGAAAACAAAGAGATATGTCCAGAATGTGAGCATGACAAGTACCATACAAAAAGGCTAAGGCACATGGTCATCCTCATAAGATATTGAGGCACATGCCTATAATTCCAAGGTTTCAAAGTCTCTTTCGTGGAAAAAAATTAGCCATGTTACAAGGGTGGCATGCCTCACATAGAAGTGAGATAGGATTTATGTGAATCCCAATAGATTGAATAGCCATGAAACATATATAGGATACATGTCCCGATAAATTCAAGGATGAAGTACAAATTCTATGATTGAGCATAGCTATGGTTGGAGTTAACCCATATTCCCTCCAAAACACCAACTATTATGTTTGGCCAGTGGTAGTGATCAATAAAAATATCACCCCATGGTTGTCCATGAAGAATCAATCTCTTATGCTAGCTCTTATAGTCCCAGGTAGAAGACAAGTGAAGAGAATGGATGTCTATATCCAACCATTGATCGATGAATTTAAACAATTATGGGAAGGGATACATGTATATTATGTATCAAGACCCATCCCAATGGAAATATATTTTATATTGTATGGCATATGTGTGTACATCACACATGATTATCCAAGACTAGGAGTTTGCTTTGTTAATAATGTTGATTGATTTGTTTATATCTTTAATTTTATTTGGAATAATTAATTTGATGCAACTATATTTTTGACACTAACATGCTCTGCATACGATAAAATCGCAGGTCTTGTAACAAAAGGGTATCATGGATGTAAATGTTGTGGACCTTCTATAAAGGCTAGGTGGTCCAACCACCTACAGAAGCCGATGTATAACTATTCAAGGGTATTCCTCCTAGAATACCACCCTTATAGATGAGTTTCATATGCTTTCAATGGTAAACTAGAGAGAACCCAGAGACCTGAAATAATGGCACCAACAGATTGGATTATGGCATATGACATAGAGAAAGAAAATGAAATGGTAGAATTGTTTGATTCAAATGGGGAACCTATGTTCGATGATCCTAAATGTTTTGACACCTATGTTGAGAAAATTCCCATTGGGATGAAAAGGAAATATGTATTTTATGAGATTCCATGTTGGGAGCATCTTAAGATTGACCACTTACTAGATCCCATGCATATATTAAAAAAAGTTTCATCTTCTTTATAGAGGAACATATCATTGAATAAAAGTGACACATTGGTTGTTAGGAGAGATATTATTTCTTCAAATACTAAAAAGAGACATTGGCCAAGAAAAGAAACTAGAGGAGAGGCTGGTCCCTCTTTGTCTTTTAAAGAAGGTGATGTCCCATGTATTTTGAAGAAAGATGATTTTTCTATGGAGAAGGATGTTATATTGGGTGTGAAGGAACCTTCTTTATCTGGGTCAACTCTATGACATTGCTCCACTACTGAAGGGGATTTTTCAGGGTTGAAATCGCATGACCATATGAACCTTATAAGGGTATGTATGCTGAATACATGATTCTTCTTCTGTATTGTTGGTAAAAATATGTTATACACTCATAGTGCTATGGAAATTAATGATGTGTGTGTCTATTTTGTAGTGTCATTATTCTTTTCTCGTGGGTGGTTGTGTGAAACATGACTTCCCTAAATACCTGTGATGTGCCATATCAAAATTATCTACATTTGTACATTGGATCACATTGAAGGAGATTCATATGACTAGAAGTCCATGATAGCATCGAGATATAGTTGAGATTGTTTGTATGTTTGATAAGGAACTGCCCACAATTTTTATAGACTTGCAATTCCATATTCTAATTCACCTACCTGATGAGGTTGAATTAGATGGGGTGCCCTCATGTCGTTGGATGTTCTTCTTAGAGAGATACATGAAAAAATTGAAGGGGTTTGTTAAAAAAAGGGAAAAACCAGAGAGCTCTATGGTAGAGGGGTACATATTAAATGATTCATTCCATTATGATAGTGAGTAAATTAAGTAAATTGATGACAAAACAAGAGAAGTGGTTTGGGATGACCATCAATATGAGGAAAAAATGGAATGTGAGCTACTCCAAATGAATGAAAAAATGCATTTGAAAAAGAGTAAGTTGATAGAATATTGACCAATATTGGGAGGGGGGATGAATCAGTATTGTGCACTTTTTACCACTTTTAATCAGAACATGTAATCTTCAAATTATCAATCAATTTATTCAATCATGATTACATTTAATATATCATAACATATAACCATAAACAATGCATCACATCATAGCCATAGATACACAGTACACCATAATTTTACATGGAAACCCAAATGGGAGAAAACCACATAATTCTTTCTTATATATCAAAAGATTACATTCATAGGAAACACCAACTTCCAAATTCTCCAACACCAACTGGAAGGAGGCTCCAAACCCCTATTTACAGGTTCCAACCTAAAGGAAGCTACAACTCCC
>JASDQU010737953.1:111715-123311 GCA_032191745.1 Picea mariana
AATTTGTTGGATATGGAAAGTTAACAACCATTTACAACAACCATATTGACAATAAATTAAATAGTACAAGCATAACATGTGGTTTTGATATATTTTTATTGTCATATTTATTATTTATTATATAAAATTTTTGTTGTATTGTATTAACATATGTTTATGTTAACATTTGAATTACTAAAAATTAATTGAGATATCACAAAGTTGGTGATGTATAGTAGTAAAGATTTATTTTAAATTATATTTTTAACAAAAAAATGAAGATTTAAAAAAATCAAGCCTCAAAATTTTTATTGTTTGAAAAATCAAAATTCAAATAAATATATACTTTGATTGAAATTATAAGGACAATTCCAAAAAAATAACTTCGTGCAAAAACTATGAGTTCTAGAATCACACTTGTGGTGTTGGCATTACCAACTTTGATGACATTTCCAACCTTAACTAGTGCAACTACCTTAGCCTTCACCTATTCCACTCTATTCTTTAGTTTTATAATCATATAAACTTAGACCTCGAATGGGGTGTCACTTTGGATATGATGGGCATTAAAATGCAATCTGGAGGACATGCCACTTGGGAGCATGTGCATATGGCTGGTTTAAGGATCCAAACAATCCTCATCCCACCTCATACAGATGGCCTCCATTTTAATCTCGGGCATAAAGGAAAGGTATCTATGAAACAAAGTCTTCGGATGGATGACATAAGGATAATGCATTTGAAGTACCATAGACTTATTATGGAAATTACTATTATTCCCTTGATGATCTCATGCAATACAAAGGCATTTAGAATTATAATCAATGGTGATTGGAAATGAGTTCAGAGGATGTGTATTTATCCTACGCCTAGCTAGGTCCGGTATGATCAATTTTATACTTGTTTGGTTATTGTGGAATGTAAAAATAATTACATCATGGTGCACAGATGGGAGCGAGCTAGCTCTAGTAGAAGTAGAAAATCTCTTGCTCTACAGGAATAAAAATCCTCTCATTATGAAAATCTAGAAGCCAACAACGTGTATCAATGGTCGGAGGCCTTCTCCGAATGGGGATGCCATATGGAATAGTTTGATGCAAAAGGTTTATCTTTGGGATTTGGCCCCATGCTAGTCTCTCCCCTGCGGACCCCAATCTCTTGCTCGCTTGATTTAGGTGGTAGTAGCAGGGAAGCTCAGTCCTCAAGATTTCCATCTATGGAACCAGAATTCAACCAAAAATTGTACTCCTCACATCGACAACAGGTCTTAGAACTTCTTCAGTAGCTTCTCTTTGAGATCCATAGTGAGATGGTGGACCTGACATTCTACATGGAACTTATGGATAGAAGAATTTCTACGCTCATGGAATTTTATGCTCAACTAGTCTCTCAATAACCCGAGTCAGTTCTTCTGGTGCAAGACGTGGTTCTTCTCCAAGTTCCTATCAACCTTCCTCCAGGGAACCCAAGCAATTTTCCCCTGAGTGATCAAGTTCATGACCCAATCCTTTGAATGCTTCGATGCTTAGGTGTTTTTTATTTATTTTCCTAGTATTATAGTTTTTAACTTATTACAATTTATAGTTTCAGTAAGTGCTATATGTTCGCTCAACTCTTATGTTGACTTATATTTTGACTCTATGGGGAGCCTATGGATTTAAGATGCTCCAGAGCAGGGTTGGTTTCCTTTCTTTTCGCAACCTTGTCTCTAGGACGATGTTTGTATCTTTTTTGAATTCTATAGCAGGTAATACAATCACTAACTTACAAAAAAAAATCATTAAAAATTATAATATCATTCATTCTTTTTACATTCTTTTTGAAATAAGTGTCAATATAGGAAGGACGTTGAAATTCTAAAAACATCATTTTATCGAACCTAGTCAGAATTAAGGAAAATTTTAATGATCCATACTTATCTAAAAGTATATAAACCTTTATCAATTTTACTAATTCTTAAAATACTAATTATAAAATGTTTGGTGATATCATTTTTTAATAGAATATCCATAAAGCTAGTATTAAAGTAAAAAATTGTGAAACCATTTCATTGAAAGTATATAGATCAAAATGTATTATTATTATTTATATTTAGTATTTTAAATTTAATTGAATAATTTTCTTATATTATAATAGTTCGATAATATAAATTAATAAAATCTTTGGCAAAATTAAATATTAATAAAATATAATAATTGTGATTTTAGTATATTATAACTTTGTCTTGTAATATTTGAATAATAAAAATTAAAAAAATAAAATTATTATTACATCATCATCATTATTAGTGAATAATTATATTACAATGCTATTATTATAATATATGAAAAATACACAATTATTCAAATCACAATCATTTCACTCATCATATTTAAGTATTTTTGTTTTTAAACACATTTAATTAACATATTGTATCTCGTTGAAAAACATACAATTCACCTTGAAGAAGAGTTAAACATTATATGTCATTAATGATTATAACTTTTTTCAATCACAACCCAAATTAGACTTCATAAAAGTAAAGTTAAACATTATATGACAATTGTAAATTTAAATGAGTGATACATCTCAAAATAGAGAAATCATTAACAATGCTAATCATATTGGAATTATTGTTTTCATTGATGTCAAAGTCAGGGGGAGACTACGGATATCCAAGATAAAGATTGCAAGATGGAGATTGTTTGAAATATTGTTTTTGGATTTTTGATGCTCAATTTGGATACCCTATCTTTGAAGTCATTTTTACCCTAGATATTTAGGTCAAATGAGATCATAGGTTATTTGGTTGGAAATATTATTCCGATACCTTTCCAACAATATATGGGATTCCTTCTAGATCCTTAGAAATGAGGTTATATGGATTTTTCTGTGTGACAACCCAACCATAAAATTTAGGACGACTTAGCTAGTCTTTACAAGTCGGCCCTAAAAGTGAGGACAAAAATACTATAAATACAAGATAAATGTGTGGATTTATAGAGTTTCTAAGCAAGAGATCAAATATGGGGTGCGCTAGAGGATATAGGTGTCTTTTGGGGATCTAAATGTGTGCAAGAGAAGTTTGAAGAGTTTTCTTGGGTTTTATTGTTCTTAAGGTGCACTATGAAGGACTGAAGGTCTGTGATGCTTAAAAGTGCATTGTGTTGAGGTTGTGATGCTTTAATTTGGGATCATATTCTAGGAATGATTCTATGAGGCTTGATAGGGAATGAAGGATAATTGTGACTAGGGTTTGAAGCTATGTATGAAGTGTGAAGCATGTAGGTGAAGTAAGAAGTAATTTGTGTATGAGGATCTTATATTGGTGTCTATATAGTTCTTATTGAGTTGGTACTCAACCGGGTAGATTGGTGTCTCTATTAGGTTGGTGCCAATAGGTGCTGCTCAGTTGGTTCTTAGGTGAGGGGATTGGTGTCTCTAGTAGGTTGGTGCCTACAGGTGCTACTCAGTTGGTTCTTAGGTGAGGGGATTGGTGTCTCTAGAAGGTCAGTGCATGCATATATTGTAACAATGGGTTGGTGTCTATATCTTGTTGAGTTGGTGCTCAGTTAAGAATATTTGTGTCTCCATTAGGTTAGTTCCTACAAGGCTTGTAACAAAAGGTTGGTTTCTACAAGGTTTGTAACAAAAGTTTGGTGCCTACAAATATTTATAAAGATAAGTTTTATGGTTTTCTCCTAATTGGGTTTCCATGTTAAACTTAGTGCATTGTGATTTGATTTTATATGTAATTATTGTTTCTCAACTAATGAATGATTAATGAATGACTAAATAAAGTAAAAATTATCTTATATTGATTCACCCCCCCTCTCAGTATAAGCATAAGTTCAACAATTGGTATTAGAGAATGTTCCTTTAGAAACAATCTAACCACTGAAAGATAGATCTTAGGAGCACACATGGCTAGTCAAGAAAGTTTATTCACAAACATGGGTAGATGACCAATATCACTAGATTCCTCTTTCATGTTGATCATATTGATACGAATCTCTCATAATCCATTTCTCACTAGATTCCTTCATATGCAACCAATTGGTTATATTTATAAACATGTACGTGTTATGTGGTTTTATTATAATTATTCCATTGTGTAAATGAATATTTGAGTGATGTGTGTTATCTATGTTCTTACTAGATGCATTCACATTTTTATATATGTTGTTAGATGCATGGAGAAATCAACATGTTGTTTGCAATAATTTTTATGGGCCTACTACCTCTTGGTTTTCTGTTATATGTATGGGGAATTTTTATTTTGTATTTAGCAAACTAAGTTATTTTTGTAGTGATGGGACATAGCTTGGAGGCTGTGTACATTAAAATATTATTTAATAAAAAGAGATAATTATATTTGCAAATATTTGTATACATAGGGTTTGGAGTCTTCTTTCAACAAATATTATGACTTCCCTTTGAAATAATGTGAACCCATAATCAATTACAACTTTGCAAGATGAAGGAAAATTAAAATGGACAGGTCATCAAAGAGATTTACAAGATCACTTCATTACAACTCAAAAAATATTTTTTTGGACAATACATTTCAAATCTCATGTTTAAGACTCAATCTAAACAATCACTAATGTAATGCCCCAAAATAGTTCTTTATGGGAGAAATTTATAATAATATCCCAAATGTAACACATTTAACAATGTCTGAAACATGAAGGATGAAAAAACCTCAATAAGTTCTCAATCACAATTACATAAACCGAATTAAATGCATTTTCATTTTTACAAGCAAGGATTTTTCTCCTCTAGACCTGAAATATCATGAGAAATGAATGGAAGAATATAGAGAAAGAGATGACTAGACTTAGATATTCATGTTTCCAAACATACATGGGAAACCTAATGGAAAGAATCAAGAAGAATGAAAGATGAGGAATAAATTTAAGCAGGCTGATTCACAAGGTCTCGGAAAGGAAAAACTTGCTTCATGCAATCTCTCCAACACTACCAAAAAAACTCATGATTGTTAACCCTTTAAATGTTGGTTGTGGATCCTAATTATATTCGTGATTCATAGGTCTTGTTTCAACCATGTTTGGACCCCATTAACTGACCGAGGGGGGCGATAAATTTTGGATCCCTCCCTTCGCGGGGGTTTGGGGGCAACGCCCCCGAAAATAAATTTTTGGAAAAATTTCCTTGTAAAATATTGTAATGTCATAGTCAATCTCGATCATTCAGTATAAGGCCATAGATTTGATGGTATAAGTTATGTTATGGATTTTTTCCCCAGAAGGAAACCCTCTTTTATGTATGAGGGAGTTGTATTGTGGCTATGTAGGTGAATGAATATTGTATTCTGAAAGAGGAGACCATGAGAGAAATAAGAGGAAGTTACAATGGGTGTGTTGTAGGTTGTATCCCTTCATTTTACTAGATAATAATAAAGGAAGGAATAATGATTTCTCTAGTGGATGTAGCCCACACTGGGTGAACCAAGTATATCTATGTATTTATTATATTGTGTATCTTCTGTGTTTTATTTTTGCATCTGTTTTTTTTTATTTTATTGCTCTACGATCCTATTTTTCTAACAACTGGTATTAAAGTGAAAGGTAACTCGCAGAAAAAGAGAGTTCCTAGTTTGAGTGGGAGCAATGGCGGAAGATGGAAAGTGTAAGGTCGATAAATTTAACAACCAAAACTACTAGTTATGGAATATGAAAATGGAAGACTATTTATATTAGAAGGATCTTTTCCTACTGTTGGGCAGAAAAACAAAGTTGCCGACAAGTATGAAGGATGAAGAATGGGATATTCTTGAAAGAATTGGACTGGGAATGATATAGCTATTCCTGGCAGTGTCGGTGGATTTCAATATTTCAAAAGAAACGACAATGAAGGATTTGGTGAAGGCATTGGCTAAAATACATGAAAACCCCTCAACCTCCAATAAGGTATTTCTAATGAAGTGATTATTTAATATGAATATGTCATAAGGTGGGTCTATTGCCGAGCATTAAAATGAATTTAATATGGTTACTAATCAAATATGTTTTGTAAAAGTGGACTTTGATGATGAGGTTAGGGATCTTTTAATCTCATGTTCTTTTCTAGAAAGCTGGAATGACTTGGTCATGGATGTAATTAACTCTATCTATGGTTCAAACACTCTAAAATTTGATGATGTTGTTGGTGTTATCCTTAGTGAGGAAATGCGATGAAAAAGTCAGGTGAGACATCGGGTAGTGCGTTGATCGTGGAGAATAGAGGAAGAAAAAAAGATAGAGGAAAGAGCTCACAGAACCATGAGAATTATAGGAAGGGAAGATCCGAATCCAGACTAGGAAATATAGAGTATTGGAATTGTGGGAAGAAAGGACATTTGAAGAAAGACTATAGAGCTCCAAAGAAACAAAGAGATAAACAACAGGAGAAAAATTAGGAAGAAAATGTAACACGTGATGTGTTACAAGATGATTTGATTCTTTATTTAGATAATATTATTGAATCTTGGGTAGTAGATTCAGGGGATTCATTTCATGCCACACCCCATAGGAAATATTTCCAAGATTATGTTCAAAGTGATTTTTGACAGGTTTATTTGGGTGATTATGAACCATGTCAAATTGTGGGAATAGGTAAGGTACAAATAAAACAAATGAATGGAAACCAATGGTTATTGAAAGAGGTGAGACATATACCATATTTGAGAAGAAATATAATTTCAATGGGAAAATTGGCAAATGAAGGATGTATATCTACATTTACAGGTAAGGTGTGGAAGGTCACTAAAGGATCACTGGTAATGAAAAAAGGAGAGAAGGTAGGCCCATTGTATTTATGAACTGGTAATACTGACTCTTCAATCTATTTAGCTTCTACAGGTGTGGATACAACACTATGGAATCATATACTTGGACACATGAGTGAGAAGGGGATGCAAATACTTCACAAAAGGAATTTGTTTCCAGATCTAAAACAAGTTGATTTAGATTTCTGTGAACACTGTGTTTATGGAAAACATAAGAGAGTCATATTTCTCGGGGTTGGAAAGTAAAATAAGAGTGAAAATTTATAGCTTGTGCATATAGATGTATGGGAACCAACTCAAGTATCATCTCTTGGTGGCTCTCATTATTATGTTACTTTTATTGATGATGTGACTAGAAAAATTTGGCTTTATTGCATTCAACAAAAATCTGATGTTTTTGACACTTTTAAGAAATGGAAAGCTTTGGCTAAGAATGAGATACGAAAAAGGTTGAAGTGTTTCGAAGTAGAAAATAGAGGTGAATACTACAACATGGAGTTTGATAATTACTTTTCATACCATGGAATTCATAGAGAGATGACCATTCCAAGAACACCACAAGAAAATGGTGTGTTAGAAAGGATGAACAAGACAATCATAGAATGTGTAAGGAGTATGAGATTGCATGTTGGGTTTCCCTTACAATTATGAGTAGATTCCGTAGATACTATTGTTTACTTAATAAATAGAAGGCCTTCAATCTCTTTGGATGGTGGCATTCCAGAGGAGGCATGGACATGTAAAAAGGTAAACTACTCATTTATGAATACTTTCTATTGTGAAGCATTTGTCAAATTGATAAAGAAAATATAACAAAGCTTGAGGCAAAATCTAAGAAGTCTACCTTTATTGGATACGATGTTAATGATTTTGGTTATTGCTTATGGGATACAAAAATCATAAAATAATTAGGATTATATATGTGGTATTCAATGAAAAGGTCGTGTACAAAGATCAGTTGTAGGGAAAGAAACAAGAAAATGAAAACACATAATACAGAGTACTTGATGAAATCAAAGAAAATGAAATTCCAAAGGTACTAGAAAATCAAAATGTACAACAACAAGAGAAACAAAGACCTCAAACTCCTGCAAGTGTTGTTAGAAGATATACTAGGTTAAGTAGACCCCCCTAAACAATACTCTCCTTCATTGTATTATTTATTGTTGACTGACTCTAGTGAACCAAAAAGTTATGAAGAGGCAATGCAGGTAGACACTAAAAAGAAGTGGGAGCAAGGCATGAAAGAGGAAATGGATTCCTCGGTAAATAACGAGACTTGGGACTTGGTTTAGTTTCCTATAGGAAAAAGAGCACCGCAAAATAAATGGGTTTACAGGTTGAAGGAAGAATATGGAGGCAAAAATAGGTACAAGGATAAAATTTTTGTAAAGGGGTTTGGATAGAAGAAAGGTATATATTTTGATGAAATATTTTTTCATGTTGTTAAAATGACTTCAATGAGGACTATTTTAAGTCTTGTGGTAGTATAAGATTTGCATCTTGAATAGTTAGATGTAAAAACAACTTTTCTACATGGGGATTTGGAGGAAGATATTTATATGCAACAATCACAGGGGTATGAGGTTAAAGGGAAGGAAAATTTGGTATGCAAGTTGAAGAAGAGATTTATGGCCTAAAGCAAGCTCCAAGGAAGTGGTATTTGAAGTTTTATAGGTTTATGATAGAACAAGGTTATAGTAGATGTCATTCTGATCATTGTGTTTATTTTAAGAGGATAGCAAATGGAAGCTATATTATCTTGCTATTGTATGTAGATGATATGCTTGTTGCAGGGTCTAAAATGTAGGATATAAATGTGCTAAAAAATAAATTAGCTAATTCATTTTTGATCGAGGATTTGGGTGTTGAAAAGAAAATCCTTGGTATGAGAATAACAAGAGACAAGAAAAATCACAAATTTATATTGTCTCAGGGTGAGTACATAGAGAATGTGTTGGAGAGGTTTAGAATGCAGAATGCAAAACCAATTAATACACCTTTGACCACCCATTTCAAATTAACCAAGGAAATGTTTCCCAAGACACATGAGCATATAATATACATGTCCAAGGTCCCATATTCATCAACATTTGGAATCTTGATGTATGCTATGGTGTGCATAAGACCAAATATTGCACATCTAGTGGGAGTTGTGAGCAAGTATATGAACAATCTAGGTAAATAACATTGGGTGGTAGTAAAATGGATTCTCAGGTATTTGAGAGGTGCTGCTACTCATGCATTATGTTTTGGAGATTCAAATAATGTTCTACAAGGATATGTTGATTCAGATATGGAAGGTGAAAAAGATAGTAGTAGAAGCACCACCGGGTATGTTTTTACTGTAGGTGGAACACCAATAAGTTGTATTTCGAAACTGAAAAAGGTTGATGCACTATGAAAAATGGAAGCAAAGTATGTTGTTGCTACAAAGGCTAGTAAAGATATGATTTGGTTCCATAGGTTTATGGAGGAATTGGGAAAGAAGAATGAGAATAACAGGTTGTACTATGACAACCAAAGCTCCATTCATATTGCAAATAAATTAGCCTTACATTCTAATACTAAGCATATACAACTCAAATAACATTTCATACGATCCATTTTGGAAGATGAACAATTGAAGTTGGAGAAGATATGTACTAGCCAGAATCATGCAAACATGTTAACAAAGGTAGTAACCAGGGAAAAACTGAGTTCCTACTCATTTTTAGTTGGCCTTCAATCATGAATGTGAATATGAAAAATTTTCCAGGTCCAAGGTGGATCATAGTCCAATAGGTACATTCAACAACAGTGGAGTTGTTGTCATCAGTCTCGAAGTGGGAGATTGTTGGTTGTGGATCCTGATTAAATTCCTGATTCAGAGGTATTTTTTCAACCACATTTGGAACCCATTACCTAATGGGAGGCGATGAGAAATGTTGGATCCCCCCCTGGTGAGGGTTCAAGGGAAGCACCCTTGAAAATAAATTTTTGGGAAAATTTCCTTGTAAAATATTGTAATTTCATAGTCAATCTCGACTATTCATTATAAGGTCACATATATGATGGTAGACGTTATGTTAGGGATTTTTTCCCTAGAATGAAACCCTCTTTTATGTATGAGGGAATTATATTGTGGTTGTGTAGGTGAATGAATATTGTATTCTGAGAGAGGAGATTGTGAGATAAATGAGAGGAAGTTACAACGGGTGTCCTATACGTTGTATCCATTCATTTTGCTAGATAATAATTAAGGAAGGAATGCAAATTTCTCTGGTGGAATTATCCCACACTGTGTGAACCATGCATATATGTGTCTCTATTATATTGTGTATCTTTTGTGTTTTATTTTCACATCAGTTTTTTATTTTATTTCTCTGTGATCTTGTTTTTCTAACATTAAATATGGTTATTTTCCTCTTTTATATATTCTCTTCATCTTATTGAAACTACTTTTCAGTTAGGTTTTTTTCCCCCCTTTGTAAATGTAAAATTAGATATTTGTGGCATCAATTGGGACCCACTTTAAAAGCTCAAGAATTTGTTTCAATAAACAATTTTCCAGAAATAACTTGTTGCCAAGCTAGAAACTAGTTTCGATTGTAATTTAAGTTTTAGGGAATGATAGTAATTATTTCATCCATAGAAACCAATTCCAAAGTTTTCTTCTTGTATGTGTATTTCCAACGAGTTATCATTTTCTCAATTTGGACATCGATATCAACATTTATGGCCTCAAGAAGATGAAGACTCAACAACCACTGATTTATGCATGTGAATTTTGAGTCCTTGATTAAAATCCCACCCCATTTATCCCACATATATTGAGGAATAGTTATCATAAATGTTTATAATAAAAAATCATCCTCATATTATTTGTGTGTGAAATATAAAGAACTATGGATCCTTTCATAGCTTGTGCACAATGTAACATTTGGTTGCCAAGTCATCACCCAATCATCACGCCTAATCACTTAGTTGATGGGTGTCAGGAAAACACATCAAAATATGGCTCCAAATATGGGACAATGACTCTATAGGGATTGCTGAGGACCCAAACTCCAACCAAATTTCTTATCCATTTGGAAATGGAGTCATCTCCAAACCATTATGTCAATCCAGGAAATACTGACTAGGCAGAATTTATTGAAAGACAAAATTATATACATGAGAAAACAAAATAGACCTATCCTAATCTACTTGGAGAAAATGGATAATTTCAAGTGTATGTAGACTTCCAATGTATCCATGCACATAACCAATTAATTTGATTACTCACATCCTTGATTGAGAATGTTGTTTGATTGGCCATGTTCTAGAGATATTCTTTCACCATACAATGACCATGTTGCCATGGTGAGGTTGAAAAGATAATTTGTTGTTGAATATTTGTGGGGAACTATAGGGATATATTTTGTTTCTCACCAACAATCTCATTGTATTCATAAATAAAATATGCCACCCATGGAACCTCTTGTTGAAAATTCCCTTTTATTTTGATGCTTGGAATATTTATTCTTCATTAAACTCTGCTGCAGATGAGAAATCGATAGCTTGAAGGTTTGATGTGAAGTGGAAATCATTAACATCACTTTTTTTCATCCAATGTAGGCATTCCCCTTTTAGCTTTATATAAACTGACTATGGCACTTGAGAACCCATTGCAATATTTCACTATGACCATGTTGGATGAAATATTCATGTACATCTAGTGGGGGTTCTTCAAATCCATCCTTAAACTCATTGTCATCATCACTCTCAAATTGAGCATATGAGAGGTAAAAATTTCCCTCCCATGGAGTATGTGGCAAATATTCTTCTTCTTGAATTGAGACATTAGGGTTCTCATTTTCATCTTCA
>JASDQU010737953.1:166635-200202 GCA_032191745.1 Picea mariana
ATTATACATATGATGTTATTTCTTTATGTATTGTCTTCTCAAATGTTGTTATTTTTAGATATTGCCATTTTTAATATTGTTATTTTTATATATGGTCCTTTTTAAATATTGTCATTTTAAATATTGTTATTGTTATATATTGTCATTTTTAAATATGGTGTTACATGGTTATGTTTAAATATGAGGTTAATGATAAATATGATGTTATTTCTATATTTTGACAATAGGGTAAGGGTGATGCCATTTGGGTGGAAAAGTTACTAACATTATACTGTTTTGAGTAATGTAAATTGACACGGTAATCATGTAAATGGACACGGTAATCAATATGTATGGAGACTGTATTTTATAATGTTAAGGGGACATGTAACGGTAATTCGATGGTTTCATATTGATTCTGAAATATGTTTTGCAACATATTATAGAGTGTAGTGTTGCGTAGATAACTTACAGAAAGGAATGTCGTTGTTGATATTGCATTATTATTGAAATTTTATGATCCTCGAATTGTTAGATCCTCATGGTTATTTGAATTTTTTTTATCATGTAAGGTCATCGTAACTTTATGGTTGTAGCATATAAGAGGTATTGAAATTGTAAATCATGGCCCAGATACGTGATATAAATGTAAGGTGTTTAATATTTCATGGCAGATTTATTGTAACTTTTATTGTTATTAACAAACATTTACGGTGTAATAACCTTGATTAACTACCATAGATTTTCTGAGTCGGTAATGAGGGTGTTGTTCCTTGTAGAAAAAGTTGTACTTGGTTGATAAACCTTCCGTGTGTTGGGACTGTTTGTCGGGTGGGATGTAGACACCCCCAGGTAAACTTAGGAGATATGTCTGTGCGTGTGATTATTTCGTGTAAAGAATCCAATTCCGTATCAAGAGTCTTGGGCCCTTTAAAGGCAGGTTTTCCACTTTTGCGACACACCTGACGAAGATTACTAGTTTCTGCCTGAGCAGTCGGCCAGGAGCCTATCTGACCTTCTCTCTCTCCGGAGCAGTGAACTAATATTAAACGCCCTGCTTTCCTGTGCAGAAATAGTAAGATCTACTACTATGGATTCTTCCTTCTGTGTTTGTACTGTGCATAACCCAGTATGTCGTTAAATGTTTGCATTGTGCGCCTTATGTCTATGGTTGTTTATTGCTTGCAGTTACTCGTTGTGTGCCTTCAGTATTCTTGTGATGAACATCGTGGTTGCGTCTTGTTGGTTGTCGAGTGGCGACGTAGAGTCAAGTGTGTTTGTTACTTCTACACGCGTGCACACACCTTAAACACACAAAAAAATATTTGCACCTGTTATCAGAGTTGTTGTCGTAACGAGGAGGTCGTTACAATATGAAAAATACATAAGTATTCAAATCAAATCATTTCACTCATCATATTTAAGTATTTTTGTTTTTAAACACGTTTAATCAACATATTGTATCGCGTTGGACAACATACAATTCACCTTGAAGAAGAGTTAAACATTATATGGCATTAATGATTATAACTATTTTCAATCACAACCCAAATTAAACAACTTCATAAAAGTAAAGTTAAAAATTATATGACAATTGTAAATTTAAATGAGTGATACATCTCAAAATAGAGCAATCATTAACAATGCTAATCATGTTGGAAATATTGTTTTCATTGATGTCAAAGTCAGGGGGAGACTACGGATATCCAAGATAAAGATTGCAAGATGGAGATTGTTTGAAATATTGTTTTTGGATTTTTGATGCTCAATTTGGATACCCTGTCTTTGAAGTCATTTTTACCCTAGATACCTAGGTCAAATGAGATCATAGGTTATTTGGTTGGAAATCTTATTCCGATACCTTTCCAACAATATATGGAATTCCCTCTACATCCTTAGGAATGAGGTGATATGGATTTTTCTGTCTGACAACCCAACCATAAAATTTAGGATGACTTAGCTAGTCTTTACAAGTCGACCTTGAAAGCGAGGACAAGAATACTATAAATACAAGATAAATGTGTGTATTTATAGAGTATCTAAGCAAGAGATCAAATATGAGGTGCACCTAGAGGATATAGGTGTCTTTTTGGGATCTAAATGTGTGCAAGAGAAGTTTGAAGAGTTTTCTTGGGTTTTATTGTTCTTAAGGTGCGCTATGAAGGACTGAAGGTCTATGATGCTGAAAAGTGCATTGTGTTGAGGTTGTGATGCTTTCATTTGGGATCATATTTTAGGAATGATTCTATGAGTCTTGATAGGGCATGAAGGATAATTGTGACTAGGGTTTGAAGCTATGTATGAAGTGTGAAGCATGCAGATGAAGTAAGAAGTACTTTGTATATGAGGATCTTGTATTGGTGTCTATACAGTTCTTATTGAGTTGGTACTCAACCGAGTAGATTGGTGTCTCTATTAGGTTGGTGGCTATAGGTGCTGCTCAGTTGGTTCTTAGGTGAGGGGATTGGTGTCTCCAGTAGGTTGGTGCCTACAGGTGCTACTCAGTTGGTGCTTAGGTGAGGGGATTGGTGTCTCTAGCAGGTTAGTGCATGCAAATATTGTAACAATGGGTTGGTGTCTATAACTTGTTGAATTGGTGCTCAATTAAGGATATTTGTGTCTCCATTAGGTTAGTTACTACAAGGCTTGTAACAAAAGGTTGGTTCCTACAAGGTTTGTAACAAAAGTTTGGTGCCTACAAATATTTATAAAGATAAGTTTTATGGTTTTCTCCTAATTGGGTTTCCATGTTAAACTTAGTGCATTGTGATTTGATTTTATATGTAATTATTATTTCTCAACTAATGAATGACTAAATAAAGTAAAAATTATCTTATATTGATTCACCCCTCCTCTCAATATAAGCATAAGTTCAACAAATGGTATTAGAGAATGTTCCTTCAGAAACAATCTAACCACTAAAAGATAGATCTTAGGAGCACACATGGCTAGTCAAGAAAGTTTATTCACAAACACGGGTAAATGACCAATATCACTAGATTCCTCTTTCATGTTGATCATAGTGATACGAATCTCTCATAATCCATTTCTCACTGATTCCTTCATATGCAACCAATTGGTTATATTTATAAACATATCGGTGTTATGTGGTTTTATTATAATTATTCCATTGTGTAAATGAATATTTGAATGATGTGTGTTATCTGTGTGTTTACTGGATGCATTCACATTTTTATATATGTTGTTAGATGCATGGAGAAATCAACATGTTGTTTGCAGTAATGTTTATGGGCCTACTGCCTCTTGGTTTTCTTTTATATGTATGGGGAATTTTTATTTTGTATTTAGCAGACTAAGTCATTTTTTTAGTGATGGGACATATCTTGGAGGCTGTGTACGTTACAATATTATTTAATAAAAAGAGATAATTATATTTTCAAATATTTGTATACATAGGGTTTGGAGTCTTCTTTCAACAAATATTATGACTTCCCTTTGAAATAATGTGAACCCATAATCAATTACAACTTTGCAAGATGAAGGAAAATTAAAATGGACAGGTCATCAAAGAAATTTACAAGATCACTTCATTACAACTCAAAAAATATTTTGTTGGACAATACATTTCAAATCTCATGTTTAAGACTCAATCTAAAAAATCACTAATGTAATGCCCCAAAATAGTTCTTTATGGGAGAAATTTATAATAATATCCCAAATGTAACACATTTAACAATGTCTAAAACATGAGGGCTGAAAAAACCTCAATAAGTTCTCAATCACAATTACATAAACCAAATTAAATGCATTTTCATTTTTACAAGCAAAGATTTTTCTCCTCTGGACCTGAAATATCATGAGAAATGAATGGAAGAATATAGAGAAAGAGATGACTAGACTTAGATATTCATGTTTCCAAACATACATGGGAAACCTAATGGAAAGAATCAAGAAGAATGCAATATGAGGAATAAATTTAAGCAGGTTGATTCACAAGGTCTCGGAAAGGAAAAACTTGCTTCATGCAATCTCTCCAACACTACCAAAAAAACTCATGATTACTAACCCTTTAAATGTTGGTTGTGGATCCTAATTACATTCGTTATTCATAGGTCTTGTTTCAGCCGTGTTTGGACCCCATTACCTGACCGAGGGGGGTGATAAATTTTGGATCCCTCCCTTGGTGGGGGTTTGGGGGCAACGCCCCAGAAAATAAATTTTTGGGAAAATTTCCTTGTAAAATATTGTAATTTCGTAGTCAATATCGATCGTTCATTATAAGGCCACAGATCTAGCAATAGAATTTATGTTAGGGATTTTTTCCCTAGAAGGAAACCCTCTTTTATGTATGAGGTAGTTGTATTGTGGCTGTGTAGGTGAATGAATATTGTATTTTGAAAGAGGAGACCATGAGAGAAATAAGAGGAAGTTACAACGGGTGTGTTGTAGGTTGTATCCCTTCATTTTACTGGATAATAATAAAGGAAGGAATAATGATTTCTCTAGTGGACGTAGCCCACACTGGGTGAACCAAGTATATCTATGTATTTATTATATTGTGTATCTTCTGTGTTTTATTTTTGCATCTGTTTTTTTATTTTATTTCTCTACGATCCTATTTTTCTAACAACTGGTATTAAAGTGAAAGGTAACTTGCTGGAAAAGAGGGTTCCTGGTTTGAGTAGGAGCAATGATGAAAGATGGAAAGTTTAAGGTCGATAAATTTAACAACCAAAACTATTAGTTATGGAATATGCAAATGGAAGACTATCTATATTAGAAGGATCTTTTCCTACTGTTGGGCGGAAAAACAAATTTTCCGACAAGTATGAAGGATGAAGAATGGGATATTCTTGAAAGAAATGGACTGGGAATGATATAGCTATTCCTGGCAGTGTCGGTGGATTTCAATATTTCAAAAGAAACGACAATGAAGGATTTGGTGAAGGCATTGGCTAAAATACATGAAAAACCCTCAACCTCCAATAAGGTATTTCTAATGAAGTGATTATTTAATATGAACATGTCATAAGGTGGGTCTATTGCCAACCATTAAAATGAATTTAATATGGTTACTAATCAACTAAGTTTTGTAAAAGTGGACTTTGATGATGAGGTTAGGGATCTTTTAATCTTGTGTTCTTTTCCAGAAAGATGGAACGACTTGGTCATGGCTGTAAGTAACTCTATCTATGGTTCAAACACTCTAAAATTTGATGATGTTGTGGGTGTTATCCTTAGCGAGGAAATGAGATGAAAAAGAACAGGTGAGACATCGGGTAGTGCGTTGATCATGGAGAGTAGAGGAAGAAAAAAGGATAGAGGAAAGAGCTCAGGGAACCATGAGAATTATAGGAAGGGAGGATCCAAATCCAGACTAGGAAATATAGAGTATTGGAATTGTGGGAAGAAAGGACATCTGAAGAAAGACTACCTAGCTCCAAAGAAACAAAGAGATAAACAACAGGAGAAAAATTAGGAAGAAAATGTAACATGTGATGTGTTACAAGATGCTTTGATTCTTTATTTAGATAATATTATTGAATCTTGGGTAGTAGATTCAGGGGATTCATTTCATACCACACCCCATAGGAAATATTTCTAACATTATGTTCAAAGCAATTTTTGACAGGTTTATTTAGGTGATGATGAACCATGTCAAATTGTGGGAATGGGTAAGGTACAAATAAAACAAATGAATGGAAACCAATGGTTACTGAAAGAGGTGAGACATATACCATATTTGAGAAGAAATATAATTTCAATGGGAAAATTGGCAAATGAAGGATGTATATCTACATTTACAAGTAAGGTGTGGAAGGTCACTAAAGGATCACTGCTAATGAAAAAAGGAGAGAAGGTAGGCCCATTGTATTTATGAAATGGTAATACTGACTCTTCAATCTATTTAGCTTCTACAGGTGTGGATACAACACTATGGAATCATATACTTGGACACATGAGTGAGAAGGGGATGCAAATACTTCACTAAAGGAATTTGTTTCCAGATCTAAAACAAGTTGATTTGGATTTTTGTGAACACTGTGTTTATGGAAAACATAAGAGAGTCATATTTCTCAGGGTTGGAAAGTAAAATAAGAGTGAAAATTTATAGCTTGTGCATACAGATGTATGGGGACCAACTCAAGTATCATCTCTTGGTGGCTCTCATTATTATGTTACTTTTATTGATGATGCGACTAGAAAAATTTGTCTTTATTTCATTCAACAAAAATCTGATGTTTTTGACACTTTTAAGAAATCGAAAGCTTTGGATGAGAATGAGATACGAAAAAGGTTGAAGTGTATCGGAGTAGAAAATAGAGGTGAATACTACAACAAGGAGTTTGATAATTACTTTTCATACCATGGGATTCATAGAGAGAAGACTGTTCAAAGAACACCACAAGAAAATGGCGTGTCAGAAAGGATGAACAAGACAATCATAGAATGTGCAAGGAGTATGAGATTGCATGTTGGGTTTCCCTTACAATTATGAGTAGATGTTGTAGATATTATTGTTTACTTAATAAATAGAGGGCCTTCAAGCTCTTTGGATGGTGGCATTCCAGAGGAGGCATGGACATGTAAAAAGGTAAACTAGTCATTTATGAATACTTTCTATTGTGAAGCATTTGTCAAATTGATAAAGAAAATATAACAAAACTTGAGGCAAAATCTAAGAAGTCTACCTTTATTGGATACAATGTTAATGATTTTGGTTATCGCTTATGGGATTACGAAAATCATAAAATAATTAGGATTAGATATGTGGTATTCAATGAAAAGGTCATGTACAAAGATCAGTTGTAGGAAAAGAAACAGGAAAATGAAAACACATAATACACAGTACTTGATGAAATCAAAGAAAATGAAATTCCAAAGGCACCAGAAAATCAAAATGTACAACAATAAGAGAAACAAAGACCTCAAACTCCTGCAAGTGTTGTTAGAAGATATACTAGGTTAAGTAGACCCCCTAAATGATACTCTCCTTCATTGTATTATTTATTGTTGACTGACTCTAGTGAACCAGAAAGTTATGAAGAGGAAATGCAAGTAGACACTAAAAAGAAGTGGGAGCAAGGCATGAAATGGGAAATGGATTCCTCGGTAAATAATGAGACTTGGGACTTGGTTTAGTTTCCTATAGGAAAAAGAGTACCACAAAATAAATGGGTTTACAGGTTGAAGGAAAAAGATGGAGGCAAAAATAGGTACAAGGATAAACTTTTTGTAAAGGGGTTTGGACAGAAGAAAGGTATATATTTTGATGAAATATTTTTTCCTATTGTTAAAATGAATTCAATGAGAACTATTTTAAGTCTTGTGGCAGTATAATATTTGCATCTTGAATAGTTAGATGTAAAAACAACTTTTCTACATGGGAATTTGGAGGAAGATATTTATATGCAGCAGTCACAGGGGTATGAGGTTAAAGGGAAGGAAAATTTGGTATGCAAGTTGAAGAAGAGATTTATGGCCTAAAGCAAGCTCCAAGGCAGTGGTATTTGAAGTTTGATAGGTTTATGATAGAACTAGGTTATAGTAGATGTCATTCTGATCACTGTGTTTATTTTAAGAGGCTAGCAAATGGAAGCTATATTATCTTGCTATTGTATGTAGATGATATGCTTGTTGCAGGGTCTAACATGTAGGATATAAATGTGCTAAAAAATAAATTAGCTAATTCATTTTTGATCGAGGATTTGGGTGCTGAAAAGAAAATCCTTGGTATGAGAATAACAAGAGACAAGAAAAATCACAAATTGATATTGTCTCAAGGTGAGTACATAGAGAATTTGTTGGAGAGGTTTAGAATGCAGAATGCAAAACCAATTAGTACACCTTTGACCACCCATTTCAAATTAACCAAGGAAATGTTTCCCAAGACACATGAGCATATAATATACATGTCCAAGGTCCCATATTCATCAACATTTGGAATCTTGATGTATGCTATGGTGTGCACAAGACCAAGTATTGCACATCTAGTGGGAGTTGTGAGCAAGTATATGAACAATCTAGGTAAATAACATTGGGGGGTAGTAAAATGGATTCTCAGGTATTTGAGAGGTACTGCTACTCATGCATTATGTTTTGGAGGTTCAAACAATGTTCTACAAGGATATTTTGATTCAGATATAGAAGGTGAAAAAGATAGTAGTAGAAGCACCACAGGGTATGTTTTTACTATAGGTGGAACACCAATAAGTTGTATTTCGAAACTGAAAAAGGTTGTTGCACTATGAAAAATGGAAGCAAAGTATGTTGTTTCTACAAAGGCTAGTAAAGAGATGATTTGGTTCCATAGGTTTATGGAGGAAATGGGAAAGAATCATGAGAATAATAGGTTGTACTGTGACAACCAAATCTCCATTCATATTGCAAATAAATTAGCCTTACATTATAATACTAAGCATATACAACTCAAATACCATTTCATACGATCCGTTTTGGAAGATGAATAATTGAAGTTGGAGAAGATACATACTAGCCAGAATCATGCAGACATGTTAATAAAGGTAGTAACCAGGGAAAAACTGATTTCCTGCTCATTTTTAGTTGGCCTTCAATCATGAATGTGAATATGAGAAATTTTCCAGGTCCAATAGGTACGTACAACAACAATGGAGTTGTTGTGATCAATCTCCAAGTGGGAGATTGTTGGTTGTGGATCCTAATTATATTCTTGATTCAGAGGTATTTTTTTAGCCGCATTTGGAACCCATTACCTAACGGGGGGCGATGAGAAATGTTGGATCCTTCCCTGGTGAGGGTTCGAGGGAAGAACCCTTGAAGAGAAACTTTTGGGAAAATTTCCTTGTAAAATATTGTAATTTCATAGTCAATCTCGACTGTTCAATATAAGGTCACATATATGATGGTAGACGTTATGTTAGGGATTTTTTCCCTAGAAGGAAACCCTCTTTTATGTATGAGGGAATTTTATTGTGGTTGTTGATTGCAACCTGCCCTCGACATCAAGCCGCTTCTACCAGGACCTTCTTCAATCTCACGGCCCGAAGAGTCAAAACGCTCTTCCAACTCCCCTCGGGAGTTACCCACAGCAAAACTCCTTCGGCGATCTCACCTTTCGGAACTCGGGAAATCGGTCCTCGCGGTTTCGCGATTTCCTTGTGCACGATCTCATGCAATTTCAAGTCCCGAACCCCGATTTTCAACGGGTCAACGCTTTCGTAAATAGGGGATTTCCCTGTCGGGAAATCGGAAATGGTAATGCTACGGTTCACTTACACTGCAAAACGCTGAACCCCGAACTCCGATGACTCCTGTACTCCACCAGCTCTTATGGTCCCACTCTGCCACGTCACTTCTCCACTCGTGCGATCGGGGATCGCGGTATCGCAATTTCAACTGTCGCGAGTCCTTTGTATTTGGAAACCCCGATTCACCAGATTTGTGCCACCTGTCCTTGTCCCAATCGACGGTCCCTATTGACTTGGGAAATCGCTATTTGCGATTTCGACGTGCATGCAACTCACCTCGTCGAACGCCGAACGCCGATATGCGATGGCTCGGTCCTTTGTGTGACTGCGAGTTAACTTCCTCGCAACTCCCCTCAGATTCAACGATCAGCGGGATTTCACTAATCTCACCTGTGAACCCTGGCCCTTAATTCTCCTCCTGGAAGATCTCCTCCATTTCAAAGTGCTCCCTACTCGAAGTTCTCTCTGGGTCTGTTCTCGCTATACTAGAAGGACTATCTCTCCTGAGCTTATTTCCTCTGATTCTTTCAGGGGTTCTACGCACACCCTGATGCACAGCCTCAACAACTCTCGAAGTGTTGATTACTTTGGAATTCTATGCATTCCAAGCCATAGGAATCCCTACCTTCCTTTGCTCTAGCTAGCGGCTGAAAACTTCAAGTTCGACCTGCACTTCTTCTGCATGACTCGAACAACCCGACTCACTCTAGGAAAACGAGAACAAGAGTTCAACTGCTGAGCCTCCTCAACACACTCTATGCGGGGGAATTCAACTGCACTCTATGCAGGAATCTCTTGGCTCAGGTAGAGAAACAATTGAAACTCATTTTCCTCTCTCTCAGACTTCAGTTAACTTCTGGAATCACATGCACAGAATAACCCAAAGCAAATGCATACAAATAAAGCAAACATTCATGAACACATAAGCACATACACAAAGAAAACAACACTAGTCATGAAATTGAATCCAAAGCTCTTCTTATTAATCCAATCTGTACATGAGGGCTCCACAAGTTCTCTGCTTGTTCTTCTCTTCTTATGTTCCTCATATGAATTCTTGATAATAATACAATGTACAAAGGAGGGTGCCTATATTTCGTTTTCCCTCTCGAATTCTACAACTATCAAATCTATAATTAATTTCTATCTAATAGCATTAATTCTATTAAATGCCTTAGCTACTAAGGATGAGAGATTAAAGGCTCAAGGTCCATTACAATGTACAAGTGCGCTTCATCACATCAACGCATTAATGTTTGGCGCAACATATCAAGGTGTTTCAAAAAATATGTGCTGGCACTGTCCAGCTGTATTTTCCTTCTCCTCGTGCTGGCTCGCTTGTTGAGGTGTGGATGCTCCTGCATCAGTTGTGTAGGTAAATGAATATTGTATTCTGAGAGAGGAGATTGTGAGATAAAGAAGAGGAAGTTACAATGGGTGTCCTGTAGGTTGTATCCATTCATTTTGCTAGATAATAATAAAGGAAGGAATGCAAATTTCTCTGGTGGAATTATCCCACACTGGGTGAACCACACATATATGTGTCTCTATTATATTGTGTATCTTTTCTGTTTGATTTTCACATTGGTTTTTTATTTTATTTCTCTGTGATCTTGTTTTTCTAACATTAAATATGGTCATTTTCCTCTTTTATATCTTCTCTTCATCTTATTGAAACTAATTTTTAGTTAGTTTTTTTTTTCCCCTTTGTAAATGTAAACTTCTATATTTGTGTCATCAATTGGGACCCACTTTAAAAGCTCAAGAATTTGTTTCAATAAACAATTTTCCAAAAATAACTTGTCGCCAAGCTAGAAACTAGTTTCGATTGTAATTTAAGTTTTAGGGAATGATAGTAATTATTTCATCCATGGAAACCAATTCCAAAGTTTTTTTCTTGTATGTGTATTTCCAACGAGTTATCATTTTCTCAATTTGGACATCGATATCAACATTTATGGCCTCAATAAGATGAAGACTCAACAACCGTTGATTTATGCATGTGAATTTGAGTCCTTGATTAAAAACCCACCCCATTTATCCCACATATATTGAGGAATAGTTATCATAAATGTTTATAATAAAAAATCATCCTCATATTATTTGTGTGTGAAATAGAAAGAACTATGGAGTCTTCGTAGCTTGTGCACAGTGTAGCATTTGGTTGCCAAGTCATCACCCAATCATCCTGCCCAATCACTTAGTTGATGGGTGTCAGGAAAACACATCAAAATATGGCTCCAAATATGGGACAATGACTCTATAGGGATTGCTAAGGACCCAGACTCCAACCAAATTTCTTATCCATTTGGAAATGGAGTCATCTCCAAACCATTATATCAATCCAGGAAATATTGACTAGGCAAAATTTATTTTAAGACAAAATTATATACATGAGAAAACAAAATAGACCTATCCTAATCTACTTGGAGAAAAGGGATAATTTCAAGTGTATGTATACTTCCAATGTATCCATGCACATAACTAATTAATTTGATTACTCACATCCTTGATTGACAATGTTGTTTCATTGACCATGTTCTAGAGACATTCTTTCACCATACAATGACCATGTTGCCATGGTGAGGTTGAAAAGATAATTTGTTGCTGAATATTTGTGGGGAACTATAGGGATATATTTTGTTTCTCACCAACAATCTCATTGTATTCATAAATAAAATATGCCACCCATGGAACCTCTTGTTGAAAATTCCCTTCTTATTTTGATGCTTGGAATATTTATTCTTCATTAAACTCTACTCCAGATGAGAAATCGATAGCTTGAAGGTTTGATGTGAAGTGGAAATCATTAACATCACTTTTTTTCATCCAATGTAGGCATTCCCCTTTTAGATTTATATAAACTGATTGTGGCACTTGAGAACCCATTGCAAGATTTTCACTATGACCATATTGGATGAAATATTCATGTACATCTAGTGGGGGTTCTTCAAATCCATCCTTAAACTCATTGTCATCATCACTCTCAAATTGAGCATATGAGAGGTAAAAATTTCCCTCCCATGGAGTATGTGGCAAATATTCTTCTTCTTGAATTGAGACATTAGGGTTCTCATTTTCATCTTCAGGAACAAAATATGATGTAAAACAAAATTTCACATCTTTCATCAAATTTTTCTACTAAATCCTTTCCTCCATTGTCTTGGAATGATATTGGGAAGTTCAAGTGATTAGCACCAGTTTCATGAATATTTATTTCAATGAATTGAGCTCACTACATTAACTCTTTCCAGCTACACTTTCCCTCTTACTTGATTAAAATCTCAAATTCATAGGCAAGGAATTTTCATAACAATTATAAATGATGACATCATTTGGAAACATTTGTTGAGGAATCTGATGAAAGAATTTAATAAATATGAAAGTGAAATATATGACTATCTATTTCTTGTTCATCTAGATTTCAACCAACTTCAAGAAAAGAGAACATGGATCTTTCCTTGATAAATATTTCCGTACAAATACATTTTCTAATACATCCCAACTAGTGATGGTTCAGGGAAACAATGAATAAAACCATTCACTAGCATTTTCCTTTAGATTTAGGACAAGTAATTGGCAATAAATATCATCTTCAGGCACATTGTAAATATCACAAGCACTATCAAACTTAACCAAATTCTTCTCTGCATCCTCTAAAGTATTTTTGAAGAACATAGGAAAATTTTCCATGGAAATATTTGGCATGGGATGAAGTTATCCTTGCAAATTGAGTGGACTTTTGTGCAATTGTTTCTTTCTTTGGGTAACTTCTCCCTTTATTGTAACTTGAACATTTTTTTTGGGCTTGGCGGGGAAGGAAAAATATCATCACAACATGAAAGAAACTCATAGGATTCATCATACAGATCTTCTTGAAATTATGGAATCTTTTTCGTGTAGTCACCAAGGCATATTTCTTCAAAATATAGAGTTTTAATTATGGAGTCACCAGGGAGCTTATCCTCCCAAATCTTGGATGGTTCTTTGGTTATGTAGAAGTTGGAATAAATGATTTGTTTCTGAAACTTCAATAACATGTTTTGAAGGCCATTTGATGCTCCTTGAACAAGGTTTCCAAGAACCTAGTTCATCTTAAAACAATCTGCCAGATATTTTTCCAAGACTTGACCTAACAACTTCTATTTTTCCAATAATATCTAGTCCTAAAAATATCATATTTATTTAAAATGAATCAATCCCCAATATGGTCTCCAATTTGTTTATCATTTTCCTGTCAGGGGAAAATGACCAACATCGAGAGAAAATCTTGTGGGGAGAAAGAAAGACTCTCCTCATTTTTATAGAGGTGGTACTCCTCTTTCTTGATATATGGAGGATTGTTCTTCTTGACTTAGATGCATGCAATTGAAAATCCCAACAAATCTTCCAATGAAACCACTATATATAGGTGTACAAAATTTTATATACACATGTACAAATTCCTATATGCAAATTTACTTCTCAAGCACACCACATTATTTTCAAGGGAAAGAACAATATTTGTTGAAAGAAGACTCCAAGCCCTGTGGATCCAAATATCTACAAATATGATTATCTATTTTTATTAAATAATATGATGTGATTTACACATACATCTGTATATAGGAATTTGTACATATGTATATAAAGTTCTTTACTTCTATATATAAGGGTTTCGTTGAAAGATTTGTTGGGATTTTCAATTGAATACATCTAATTCCAAAAGAACAATATTCCATATATCAAGAAATAGGAGTAAAAACTCTATTAAAATGAGGAGAGTATATCTTTTTCTCCACAATATTTTCTCTTGATGTTGGTAATTTTCCCCTGAAAGGAAAAACGATCAACAAATCCTTGAGTGCATAGTTGCATCAATCCAAGGGTCCTCTCTCCAATGAACAACCTTCACACCAAGATGGTGTTGAATCATCCCATTCCATGGTATTTCATTCTAACCATCTTACTCATGACATGCAACTTCCTAAAGTTGAGGTGAATAAATTTGATGGCTCAAACCCCACAAGATGGGTCACTCGAATGGAACATTTCTTCTCATTATATGGCATCACTTATGACTTGATCAAACTTTGTGTAGTTTTCCTTTATTTGGATCCAAATTTTTGGAAGTGGTGTCAATGGTGTAAAAATTCACACCGAGGGTATATTTCTTGGACCCAATTTGTTGTAGGCCTTTATGAATTCTTTGACACAAATACTCATTATTTAGGCCCTTTGACCAAGCTTAAATAGTCTGTTTCAGTTGAAGACTACATCACTTCTTTTGGGCAATTGGATTTCCGAACTAAAGAAATTTCAAACACTTTCTTACATGAATTATTTATTAGTGGCCTCAAGGACAACATCCAAGCTCATGTTGCAATGGCTTTCCCCAGACTTGGCTTGAAGCCACTCACAAAGATATGGAATCACAAGAGGTAGTCACTTCTAAAATAAAAAATCCATCGTTTATTCCAGATTCCCATCCCACCAATCTATTTCCTCCTTCCCCTCCTCTTAAGGTCCAAAAATTAACCTGGGAAGAAATGGATAAGCGCCAACTTAAGGGTATTTTATACAACTACGATGAAAAATATTTTCTGGGGAACAATTGCAAGGAGAAAAATATTTTTATGGCCATTTCCAAGGAAATTTCTAAAGATGAAGGTGATGTTTTCTCTCCAGAAGCACTGCCCTAGAACGATGATACCAACTTTCCCTTTGATCCACCTGAGGTAGAACCTCTCATCTCTTTACATGATCTCATTGACCACTTTTCTCCTCAAACCATTACATTAATTAGCTATATCTAGTATCGAAAGGTAATTATCTTCATTGACAATGGAAACAACCATAATTTTATTCATCATTGGATTTCTCAAGAGACCCTTTGCTATATCCATGCAATTTATAAAATTTCAAATCATGATTGCTAATGATGTGTCCATGAAATGTGGAGGTCATTGTGAAAGTGTGTCCTTGCAAATTTTTTATTACAATATGAATTCTAACATGTTATATATTGACATGGGTGGTTGCAACATTGTTTTGGGTGTTGAATGGCTATGCATGCTAGACCCCATCACCATGGAATTCAAGGAATTATAAATGATATTCCAACATAATGGAGATCGATACAAATTCCAAGGCATCATGAATGGTTCCCCTAATATTGTTAGTTCCCACCAATTATAAAAACTTCTCAAAAAATGCCATTCTTGCATTATTTCCCAGTTACATTCCATTCAAATGGTTGAGACTCCCTTCCTCACTGTTCATCTTGACATACGACTTATCCTCTCTGAACATAAATCTATTTTTTACAACCCCCAAGGACTCCCACGCTCTCGTGTTCCCCATTATCATTCTATTCCACTTGTCCTTGGTATTATTCCTCCCAATGTTCACCCTTATCATCACCCATTTTCTCAGAGAAATGAAAAAATATTTTTTTTCAAGAATTGTTAGCTGTGGGTGTCATCTTCCCTATTACAAGCCCTTATTCCTCACCAATGGTCATGTTACTCAAGAAAGAGTTATTGGCGCATGTGCCTTGATTTTCAAGCCATACAAAAAATACCATCAAAGACAAATTTCCCATTTTTCGTCATTCATGACCTTTTTGATGAACTCAGTAGTGCTCGATTATTTACCAAACTTGATCTACATTATGGCTACCACCAGATACATATAAAGGGGTTCGACATTCCCAAGATTTCCTTTTGTACTCATGAAGGCCATTATGAGTTCTTGGTCATGCCCTTCATCTTGTGTAATGAACCCTCCACTTTCCAAATCCTCATGAATCATGTCTTCCTCCCCTTCCTCCGTAATTTTGTACTGGTCTTCTTTCATGATATTCTCATTTATAGTAAAACTTTGCAAGCTTATCTTGCTCATGTGGATCAAGTTTTAGACTTAATTTCTTAGAATCAACTCTTTCTCAAACATTTTAAATGTACCTTTGGATCCTATGAAGTCAAATACTTAGGCCATATTTTTGTTAAAGAGGATTTCCATGTGGATCCTAAGAAAATCACATCTATGAAGGATTGTCCCTGCCCTAAAACTCTTAAAAATTTGCGAGGTTTCCTTGGTTTGATTGGATATTATAGTAAGTTTTCAAGAATTATGGAAAAATTGTAGCCCCACTCACCGCCCTCCTTAAGAAGAATGCTTTCATTTGGAATGAGGGAACTGATCAATCTTTCCAAGATTTGAAAGACGTTATGTGCACCAGTCTAGTTTTGGCACTACCTAACTTTACAAAGATGTTTTTTGGAGTGTGACGCCTTTGGGAAAGGCATTGGGAATTTCTCATGCAATAAGCTAGACCATTTTATTTCACTAATAAACAAATTTATGAGAGACACTCGAGAAAATGTACCTATGAAAAGGAAATGTTGGTTGTTTTGCATGTGGTGGATACCTAGCATCCTTACTTGCTAGGGAAATGCTTCCAAATTAAAACTGATCATCGTAGCCTCAATTATTTTTTGGAACAAAGGTTTTCATCCCCTAAGCAACATAATTGGTTAACCAAAATATTCAGCTATGATTATGAGATCATTTACAGGAAGGAAAAAGAGAATGTGATTGTTGATGCTCTTTCTAAGAAATATGAAGACAGAGTTTCCCTCTTTTCACTCTCCTTCATTGTGTCTGATTGGTTAAAGGTAGTTTTCCAAGAATGGTTCCAAGATCCCAAAATTTATTTCTTGATACAACAATTGCAACAATAGCCCAATGCATCTCCAAGATATGCTTGGAAAAATAAGTAGCTTTTCTACAAAGGCTTCCTATATTTGAGCAAACAATCCCACTTTAAATTCACTGTTCTCTTTGAACTTCACGCTTCCCCAACAACAATGAATTATGGCTTTCATAAAACATATAAATAGATCAAACGTTATTTTTTTGGGAAGAAATGAAGAAATACATTCACACCTTTGTGTCCAAATGCAATACTTGCCAATACAACAAGGGAGAAAGAACCAAAATTCGAGGCACACTACAATATATCCCTATTATACCTACTATATGGATTGATATCTCTATGGAATTCATTGTCAGATTACCCAAATCTGGTAATAAATAAATCATGGTTGTGGTTTATCATGTTTCCAAACATGCTCATTTATGTTCCCTCCAACACCCATTTATAACTTCGACCGTGGCTCAAGTTTTCATGGATAGTATCTTGAAAATCCATGGAATTCCCCAATCTATTGTCTTCGACTGTGATCCAAATTTCACAAGAAATTTCTACCAAGAATTGTTCAAGATTTAGGGAATCCAACTTCATCTCAACACTTCCTACCATTCCTAGATTCATGGTCAAACCGAAGTTCTCAACAAGTTCTTGGAAGCATATTTGCACTACTTATCATCCGAATGAACAATCTCAATGGTTTCATTGGTTACCTATAGATTAATGGTGGTACAATACATCTTACCATGGTGCTACTCACATGACTCCCTTTGAGGCAGTCTATGGTCAAAGTCCACCCTTTGAATTATCTTACTTTCCTAGTGTCTCCAAGCTTAGGGAGTGGACAAAACCCTTACCATTTGATTTGACATTATATGCACCCTCAAAGAGAATTTGGTCATGGCTCATAATTGCATGAAGAAAAAAGATAATTAGTGTCATTCCAAATTCCATTCTAATGAAGGGGATGAAGCGTTTCTTCATCTCCAACCATATAAGGAAACTTCCCTCAAAGCAGATCATTTCCAAAAACTTTCTCCAAAATTTTATGGTCCTTATAAAAATCCTCAAGCGCATAGGTCTTGTGGCTTACAAGTTATCCTTTCCCAATCACTCTAAGCTCCATCTAGTTTTTCATGTTTCTTTCTTAAAGAAAGTGATTAGAACCAAGTGCTAGATTCAAACTAGTCTCTTGGAATTGGATGAATAAGGTTCCATTTGGTTACAACCACAAGTAGTCCTAGCCCCACGTGAATGTCATCTTTGTCAATGCACATTTCAAGAAGTTTTAGTACAATGGAAGGATACGCAACATGAGGATGCCACATGGGAGCCAACTTCCATTATGTAACAATTTCCACATGTCAAGCCTTGAGTAAAAATATGTTCTTTAAGAGGGAGGGCATATTATGCTCCTAACCTCCCTAAACCCTCAAGTTGATAGAATAATATGTTTTTCTATGTAATAAAGGCCATCATTAGTAAATAAGGCTTATGTAATAATGTGAACACGTATAATGTAACAAGACTTACTAGAAGGTTCTCCCTATAGAAATTTCTTCCTCTAGAATGTTCTCAAGAAGATATAAATAGTATATATAGGGGTAGAAAGCATGTAAATTTTTTTCTTGTGAAATCATTTGTACTCGAGATCTACTATGTTGTAGGTTTCCCCCTAGGAGAGGCGAGTGAAATTTTCTCTCAAGATAATAAATATATCGTCATTTTCATCTATCTTGTCATTGTGCTTACTATTTCGTCTCTTATGTTAACTATTTTTGGTAACAATTTTGCAATTGATCTAACACATCTCTTGTGGATCAAAAATTACTATTCACTTGAGATATTCCACCATCAGAATGCATCTACTCCAAGTGATCACAAGACTTCCCGATCAGTCCTCTCTGATGGAAGTCCTTCGAAAAATCTGACGGTCCTTAGATCATCACATCTAATGGTAAGGGATCACTCAGAACCCCACAACAACATGGTATTTACTGGCACCACTCTTCATCTAAGTTTCTTCCTCAATATGGATCGTTCCATATTCAAAAGTTATGAATCTATTGGAATCCACATCGATAAATATACGGTCCTCTTGTCCTCAATTTCTTGGCATCATTTTTTTCTCCATAAAAAACCTCTCCTAGTCCCGTTTCCAAACCTTCCTAATCCCCTACTTCCCGATAGACTTATCGATGAAGCATTGAAGGTTTCTACGGATAAAATCTCATCATCTTGACCTTTGACAAATAAATGGTTCAAAACCTCTCGGTATTTTCCCATCGAAAATCCACTATGACTTCACACATTGGGATTTCCTGATGAATTCACCTCTCAATACGATTTCTTTTGAAGCCCATATATTCGATGAATGATCAATATCTAATTCTTCCATTGAATCAATGGTTGTCATTCCTTTGGTTCAAATAAGAGTTTTTCAATAGGGTTAAGGGTGGTTTGAGGATTTTAGCAATCCTATAGTCTTTCCAAGCTCTTTATCCCATGGTTTAACTTGGCTCCTTTGGGATCTTAAACCACTCTTCAACAAACTAGGAATACTCTGCCCCAAGCACCCAAACGAATATTTCATAGCCTGTAAACTTTAAATTTCAAAATCAGGGGAAAATCACAAGTTTATCGGCTTGTGATAGCATTTATCATACATTCATTCATATTTATTTCATTTATCATTTAGGAGAGGTTATATCACTCCATTTAACTCAATTATACAACACACATTCATCACACGTAACCGGTTACATGAACATAACACAATTTTCAACCATTAATAAACAAGCATGAGACATTCCACGTAAAACACTTATTTATAGTATTTCCAAGGTCTTTCTCCCATGGTTTAACTTGTCTCCTTTAGAATCTTAAACCACTCTTCAACAAACTAAGAATACTCTGCCCCAAGCACCCAAACAAATATTTCATATCCTGTAAACTTTAAATTTCAAAATCAGGGGAAATTCACAAGTTTATCGGCTTGTGCTAGCATTTCTCATACATTCATTCATATTTATTTCATTTAGCATTTAGGGGAGGTTATATCACTCCATTTAACTCAATAATACAACACGCATTCATCACACGTAACCGGTTACATGAGCATAACACAATTTTCAACCATTAATAAACAAGCATGAGACATTCCACGTAAAACACTTATTTATAGTCTTTCCAAGATCTTTCTCCCATGGTTTAACTTGTCTCCTTTGGGATCTTAAAACACTCTTCAACGAACTAGGAATACTCTGCCCCAAGCACCCAAACAAATATTTCATATCCTGTAAACTTTAAATTTCAAAATCAGGGGAAAGTCACAAGTTTATCGGCTTGTGCTAGCATTTCTCATACATTCATTCATATTTATTTCATTTAGCATTTAGGGGAGGTTATATCAATCCATTTAACTCAATAATACAACACACATTCATCACACGTAACCGGTTACATGAACATAACACAATTTTCAACCATTAATAAACAAGCATGAGACATTCCACGTAAAACACTTATTTGTTTAGTGAAACCTTCAACCAGCCAACTGGCTAAGGGGAAATGCCTTTCCACCCAACCATGGGCTATGTTGCACTATTCCTTTCTATAGCATGCAACCCTCATGTCAGGCCATGATACCACTTGGGGACTACCTTAGTTGATTTCCAAGTCAAAGAATGAGTCAGAAAGGTTACTCTCCTTTACTCCATTGGCAACAACAAAATTTTCCATCTTCCGAATGAGCTCATGACCTCCACAAGTTTATCAAGTACATCCCCAATGTCTCTTTCCTTTCTAGGATGCATTGAGGTTCATGCTTGAGTATCCCTCTGGTTCCACCTATATCACAGTCCAATCAATAATGTGATTAGAATAATGAATATACTTCATTAATCAATATACATGAAACACATTGTGAGCTTTAATAGAAGTGGTAGGGCAAGTCTATATGCCATTGGTCCTACTCTTTCCAAGACTTCAAACAATCCACAATAGTGGGGTGATAACTTGGCAAAAGTCCCCATCCTTAGGGATATCCTCTTGCGTTTTACCTTGAGATACACATGATCTCCCACCATAAACTCCTTATGATCTCTTTTACTATCTGAATATCTCTTCTGCCTATCCCGTGATACTTTGAAATTCTACCTTATTCTAATCATTTCTTGCTCAATTTCCTTTAGCAGATATGGTCCAATTGTGATCCTATCCACTAGACTATCCCAAATAATTGGAATTATGCACTTTCTTCCATACATAGCCTCAAATGGGATCATCTTTAATGATTCTTGGTAATCATTGTTGTAGGAAAACTCTACTAGGGGTAGACATTCCTCCCACTATTTGGGTTGATGCATGCCATTCATTCTCAACATGTCTTCCAACACTTGATTCACCTTTTAATTATGACCATCGATTCAAGGATGGTAGGCCATGTTAAATTCCAACTACATTCCTAAGCTTGAAAACAAGCTTTTCCAGAAATTTGAAGTGAATTTTCAATCTATGTCTGATATTATTGTCTTGGGAAAACCATTCAATCTAAAAAATTTAATCATAAAAACATCAACGACATCTATGTCTTTAAAAGTAGATTTAATGGGAATAAATTGAGATTCCTTTCTTAGCTTATCCACCACTACCATGATTGCATCATGTTTCCTAACCATCTTTGTCAAACCAGTAATAAAAAACATGGAGAATATCTCCCATTTTGATTTCGGAATTTGCAATGGTTGCAATAATCCTACAAGGTGCGTCTCTTCAAATTCGACCTGTTGACACTCAAAACACTTGGAACTATACTCAATGATGTCTTCCTTCATTCTTGTCCAGTGGTACAAATACCTCACTGTTATTATCATCTTCTAATAACCAAGATGACCCACATAAGGCCTCCAATGACACTCATCCATAATGAGGTGCTTCAACTCTGTGGAATTAGGTACATACAACATATGATTATATAGCAGTATCTCATTTGTTGCAAGATGATATCCCTCATAATTTTTCTCACTGGTTTCTTGCATCAAACCCTCTCTTATGAGATTGAAAAACTTATCCTCTTGCAAGAGGATTCCAATTCTCTACTTGATATCAGATTCACCTACACTTGTTGTTTCTAAGTGTATTGTCTGCACACTTTGATTGAGTGCATCTGACACTTGATTCTCTTTTTCTTTTAGGTGTTTGATCTTGAAATCAAAATCATTAATAAAAGACATACATCTGTCCTGTCTAGTGTTCAACCATGGCTGATCAAATAAATACTTTAGACCACAATGATTCGTCATCAAAAACAATATTATTCCAAGCAAGTAATGCCTCCACATCTTCAACACATGCACAATCACTGCAAGTTCCAAATCATGGGTGACATACTATTGTTCAAGCTCATTTAACTTTCTTGATTCATATAAATTCACCTATGCTTATTACATAAGAACTCCATCGATTCCTCCCTTGCAAGAATTAGTGAAAACCAAGAATTATTTCTTAGCATCTGAAAACTTCAAAATAGGGGCATTGGCCAAGAGAGGCTTCAACTGTTGAAAGTTGGCTTCACACTTTGCTGACCACACAAATTTATTCCCTTTCCTATAAAATGAAGTAATGAGATGACCAATCTTGGAAAATCCCTTAATAAACCTTCTGTAATACCCATCTAATCCCATAAACAATCTTACCTCAATTACATTCCAAGGAGTAGGTCAATCCATGATTAAATATACCTTCTTGAGATCTATTGCCACTCCCTTTGCTGAGATTGTGTGGCCCAAATACTAAATATCCTTCTAGAGGAAGTCACACTTGTTATATTTGGCACATATATGGTGATCTCTCAGCACCTATAACACCAACTTGATATGTTCGTTGTTCTCTTCCTTGGTTTTTGAATACACCAAAATTTCATAAACAAATACAAGAATGAACTTATCCAAATATTTATTGAGAACACTATTCATCAAACACATGAAGGTAGGTGGTGTGATAGTAATACCAAATGGAACTACCACAAACTCATAGTGTCCATACCTCATTCTAAAATTTGTCTTGTGGATTTCCTCATCCTTAATCATGACTTGGTGATATATAGATCTCAAGTCAATCTTAGAGAAAATTATATCTCCTCTAAGATGATAAAAAAGATCATCAATCATGGGCAATGGATAGTTGTTATATATTGATGTTCATCTTATTCAATTGTCGATAATCAATGCGCAATTGCAAATGTGCCATCCTTTTTCTTCACAATGCAAGTGATCCCCATGGGGATACACTCGACCTGATATACCCTTTATCCATCATCTCCTTCAGTTTCACTTTTAACTCTACCAACTCTAGCCTACTCATTTTGTAGGGTACCTTTGATGTTGGTGTTTCTCTAGGTACAATATCTATGGAAAAATCAAGATCTCTCTTAGGAGAAATTCCAAGTACCTCCTTTAGTAATACATATTTATATTCCTGTAGCACTGGGTGATCCTCAACTATCATTGCCTTAATTTATGCTTCATTGAGAACTTATATTGCATAAAAGGGACACCCTTTTCGACTAAAATTCTTAAGTTGCAGTGTTGATATCAGCCTCTTCTGAATGCCTTGCAACACTCTCATGTTTACTTATTTGTCCTCACACTCTAAGGTCTTTTCATAACAGTTCAATTTTTCCTTATGGATAGCCAACCAATCTAGTCCTAGCATCACATGATATGATCCTAGGGGTAGGATGTTCAAGGCTACTTAAGCGTGTAGTCCACTCATTTCAAATGGACAAGCCTCTATTACCGCTACCAATTTTCTCTTAGTCCCTATGGTTAACTGAACCAACCATTCCTTTGCATGTTTATTTCTCTGTAAGGCACATGATTCAACAACTTGAGGTGAAACATAACTAATATTAGAACCAGGGTCAATTAAAATAGAAATAGGTTGTTTGGTAATTATACCTTCCAACTCCACCACATATTCTTGGTGGTCTTCTTGCGATTCTCAACAGTTGTATATATTCTCGGAACACTCCTAGCCACATCATTAACTGTAGTAGAATATTGAACATGGTAGACTCTTTTTTTTCATCTTATCTATGAGGGAAATCTCTCAATAGATTTGCCTCTCTGCAACACCAACATTGTATATGTCCTCTCTTTTGTTCCTTTACTTTCTCTCTCACTTTATCTGGTGGCCTGTTTCCACTATGATATGGAAAGTTATAATGGTGCATACTTCTACTAGGTTGACTGAACTGAGCACCTTTCTTCATATTCTTATATCGAGATGACTTAAATCCCTTCTTCTGGAATTTGGTTTAAGTTTTCTCTTCCAATACTTAAGAGGCTCATGCCTGTTCTTGGGTTGGCCATAACAACACTTATCCTTCCTAATGGTATCCTCCAAGGTCTTAGGATCATCACACTAAATCCTATCCTGGTAAGATTGTGAAAAACCACCGAGGAAAAGTTGTATCATCGCCTTCTCTTCCTTGAGGAAAGGAACATACCTCAACATCTTTAAGAATCTCTTGGCATAAGCATCCATGGTAAGTTTCCCCAACTTGTGTTCATGGAATTATTTAATGTTTCCATCATAGTATTTTTGATAGATATGCCTTCCTGAAATACTTCTAAAACTATTTCCAAGTCAACTTTATCTCTTTCAAACCCTTGACTTCCTTGACGTCCTCCCATAGTATGGAAGCTCCTCCATTCATACTGAATATGGATATCTTTGCTTTTGTATTTTTTGAGTAATTGTAAATCCGAAAATACTTTCTCAGCCCCAACATCCAAGCCTCTAATTCTTCTCCTTTCTTGATTTATTCATCAAAGGTAGGCGACTTATCCTTCTTGAAATCTTTAGTCAAAGAATTATGTGAGTTTCTCTTCTTCTTCTTGGGAACACTAGACCTAGTGTCACTATTGGACAATTCCTCTATAATTGTCTTCCCACTAGATGACTCTGTGGAAATACTTCCACTAGCTCTACTTCTCTTAGCATCTCGATGCCTTTTCTTGGAAGAACGTCTTCCTACATTTCTATGAGCTAGTCCATGCTTTTGATCATCTAAAGGGGTCTTTAATTTCTCTGACTGTTGCAATATTGCATTACTAATATCTAGACCTTGCTACAAGTGATTTTGAATCTCATACAAACTCTCCAGTCATAACACATTCAACTCTCCCTGCTAAACCGAAGCTCTCATAAGCATCTCATTGTTTGCTTTTAGACTCTTGGTAGTGGATACCAAATCTAGAGGCATTTCTCTGGCCCTTCTATCATCATATTCTTCATCCCGAAAGTGTGAGGTGTCCTCCATCCTATGATGCATCATTCATTGTTGTTCTCTTTTCAGTACATCATACATGTGGAAACAATGGAACACTATTATCCATTACATAAATATCATTGGCATAAAATTATCATCTTTGTCAAACATCGATCAACCTTCGACAATATTGAGCCATGATTCCACTCTTGCTCAAACTATTGTCAGTATTCATATACACTATTAAATAACACACACAAAAAATGAATATATACTTTATCATGTAAAAATTCTAAAACAATCATGTGGTCTTGGTGACCCATTCACGCCTAGAGTTTGATCTATCTGATGACTAATGACTTGCCCACCCTCCATGTGGCACATTGGCAGGTAGGGTCCTCAACAAATATACAACCGTGGTTATGTTGGAACAACGCTCTCATGGATGGATGGTTCCTATCCACTTGGAATATTTTGCCATCGGAATGCACCTACTCTAAGTGATCACGAGACTTCTTGATTAGTCATCTCCGATGGAATCCTTCCAACAAATCCAATGGTCCTCAAATCGTCACATATAATAGTCAAGGATCACTCAGAACCCCATAGAAGCACAATATTTACTAGCACCACTCTTCATCTATGTTTCTTCCTTGGGATGGATCATTCTGGATCCAATGGTTCTAAATCCATCGACATCCACATAGATAGATCTACGGTCCTCTCATCCTTGGTTTCTCAACATAAGGTTTTTCTCCATTGGAAACCTCTCCTAGGCCCTTTTCAATACCTTCTCGATCCCTTACTTCCTGATATACTTATTAGTGAAGTGTTCAAGGTTTCTACATCCCAGATCTCATCCACTTGACCTCCGATAGATCAACAACTCACAACCTCTTAGGATTTTCCCATCAGAAATCCACTTTGACTTTGCACCTTGGGATTTACTGATGACTTTGCCTCTGAATAGGCCTTCTTCCTAATCCCAAATCTCCAATGGACGATCAATATATACCTCTTCCACCAAATCAATGGTTGTCATTCCTCTAGTTCAAATAAGAGTTTTTCAACAAGGTTAAGGGTGGTTTGAGGATCTTAGCAATCCTCTGATATTTCCAAGATCTCTCTGCCAGGGTTTCAATTGGGTCCTTTGGGATCTTAAACCACTCTACAACAAACTAGTAATACTCTACCCCAAGCACCCAAATGAATATTTCATATCCTGTAAACTTTCAATTTCAAAACCAGGGGAAAAATCATAGGTTTACATGTCTGCACTATCCTTTCATACATTCATTCATAGTTATTTAATTTAGAAATCAAGGAGGGTTATATCACTCCATTTAAATTAGAAATTTAACACTCATTCATCAGATTTAACAAGTTACATTGTAACACACACAACCCGTAAGTAACCTTTCTAGAGATGGGGCATCAATTTTTCGCTCATCCTAACTAGCTCAAATCCTAAATCATGGATCTTTGCTGGTTAATGCTTGTCATGAGATTTCCATCGGTTGCCATCATACTAAAATCCGAGCTTGGGTCTGTAATTTATGTCCTCCCAAAGATACTCAGGCATTATTAGTTGGAGTGTTCAGTGTTCAATGCTGAACATACCGTTTCCCTAACCCTTGAAGTCCTAAAATCTCACCATGTGGATCTAGCCATTTGATGATCGATGATCGATTCTTTACGTTGACTATCCCTTTCTTTCGGCGTTTGAAGGTCATCTTTGGAAATCTGACATTCGACGATAAAAAAATATTACTATTCCCAAAACCCTCGAACTCCCGATATCTCGCCACATGGCCTTGGCTCTTTGACGTTCAACGGTTGAAATTTTTGTTTGGACGTTCCTATATTGTATCACACCCCACCTATTCCAAAATCCTGAAGTTATCCAAACTCTTGGAGTCCTAGACACATCACCAACCATGCGGGCTAGGCGGCCACGAACCAAAAAATGACATGCGACGAGGGTCAAGGGGTGGCATGTGTCATGCTCTAACAACCATAAGGGGTATGTGAACTGACCAAATCTGGGTGACACATAACACCTTGGTTGCGGGTCCATGTCACCCAAGATGACGTTAGTGAGCTAGATCAACCCCCATCCTATGATTGAGATGTATCCACATGGATCCTTAGATCCACGACCCTGTTTACTTCACGAATCCAACTTTGAAGCTCACTGAATCCTTGTGATGCAAATCTCCTGAAGAGATAAGTCTTTAGACTCTCAGATCTAGCACAACATGTCCTCTTCCTATCAACGACCGAGATATATTTTGGCATTCATGACTTCGACTATTTTCACACCTTGAAAACCCTTGGTCAAATTCCTCCGGAGTACGAAGTCTCTGGACCACGAGATTGCTTGCCACGTACCCGTTCATCCAAAGGTCCTTGTCACTTCAACAATTCACTGTTCGAGAGTTCGACGTGCATCTCTCAACTTTCCTTCTGGACCTCGCCGGATCTATCGCCATGCATACCTAAGATCTACGACCAAGATTTACTCTAGCTTTCCAAGCTCCAATGAAATCCATGCATCCCTATATCATTGAATACCTGGACTCATGGATGATTGTTGATCCATGGACACATGTCCCTTCCTTTTCAACAATCCAGATTTACTCCATGACTAGTCGAATGAGATATCTCCTTTCGGAGTAGTCCAGGGTTCCTAGGCCCTTGTCAATGGGTCTCTTGGAAAATATTAGGGCCTAAGACTTAAGTGCAATATCCTTTCTGCAACAGAAGGGTTAATGGCATGGGCACAAGCCCTCGATCAGATGGGTGAATGGTCTAAAGGACGAATGCTCTTCTCCCATAGAATCAAACTTGACATTCCTACTAAGGTAAATTTCATAGGGTTGGCAGGACTTATATGTTTTCAGTCAATCATATCCCACCTCTCTAGCGGATTCACATCTCATAACTATCTAGCAACAAAACTGAGATAAATTGAAAATCATGAAGTATAGTAGTTTGCAGAAGAAAAATAGCCTATCTAATAATTGTTCAAATACTATAAGACTTAACCATAAACACAAAAATTTCATCATCACAACCAATATATTACACGAAGTATGAAAATACTTATCAAAACTAGTAAATGTGAAGCAAATGTTGATAGGTGTGCCTGTTTCATCCCAACCATAGGCACAGTCACTCCTGACGGATTTACCACTGGCCACCTCCGAGCTAGACCATGATGCTCTGAGAGAGATTCTTTATCTTTTATCCACGACAGTCAAGGATGAAGGTTACTCTCTTCCTCCCACAGGATCTTGGAAATCAATTTTCTCTATTCCAAGCAAGGAGATATGCACGAGCACTTCCTCAGTCACTCGCCAGCCTCATTTATCAATTTGTATTGAAACCCCTGCTCTAGGATTCTTACAGAAAGAACAAGCTTTCTTCTTATCTTTTCTCTTGACTCCAGAGTCAAATTATCCTCCCTGCTCTTCTTGGGAGAGTGTTTTCTTTACTCTGCTATCTTGTAGGTCCGTCTCTATCCCCAAATTACCTCCTTTCTCTCCTTTGTCCACAAGGTTGCATGGGTCCGAATACGCATTCGTGGTCCAACCTGTAAGCCTTATGGATGGGTACCCATCCCCATATTCTCATTAACTCTTGAGGATGGCCTTCCAACTACCAGCCTAACTGGTAATTCATTTTTGGGTCAGAGGACTATTGAGAAATTACACCTAGTAAGTACTAGTCTGGTGAGGGTCATCTCAACAATTCTTGGTTTTCCCTCACCATATCTCTCATATAATCCATGGTATATCTTGGAAAAATTCCCCCCTTTCAACATTTGTGCAACACATATTCAACTTCTATTAATAATATAAATTCATACATTGACCCTTTTATACAAGGTTCATCAAATCAAACATTCACAAACATTTAGTTTTCCATAGTCTCTTGGCTAGTTGTAGTTATATTTACAAACTAGGGGAAACAAGAGTATTACATACATGAATAGAACATATTTTGAAACCATTAATAAACAAACATGAGAAATTCGAGGTAAAACACTTATCTATTCAGTGAAAACTTCAACCAACCAACTAACTAAGGGGAAAATCCTTTCCACCCAACTGTAGGCTATCCTACATTGTGTCTTTCTATAAAATTACACCCTATGCCATACCATGATAACACTAGGGGACTACCTTTGTTTATTTCCAAGTTAAATAATGAATCAAGAAGGTTATCCTCCTTCACTCCACTGACAACAACATAATTTTCCCTCTTCCCACTGAGCTCCGTACCTCCACAATTTTATCAGTTACGTCCCCAACTATATTTCCTCTGCATAAGGGAGCCCCTTCTCTAGTACATAGTCCCTTGATGACTCCCCTTACCTTCTAATTTATTTCCAGTAATTACCAAGTCATGGTCCCCTATTGCTCCAGTTTTGATATGGGTCTTCTCTATTCTAGGGTGACCATTCAAATCTTGGGAAAGCTTCCTATTTTCTTTAGAAAATATTCCTAGATACTTGTTTCTTCTCAAATATGTGTGCGTTATCTCCTCTTCTCACTTGCACCATACTTTTGTGAAATTGTGACTCATCTCTATAGGTTTTGGCTCTTTTTTCTTCTTTGTGGACTCAGTCTTTGTGGATCAGTGTGCTCTCCATTATTTTCCTCTTCGTGCTTCTAGTTGTTAAATCCACATATCCTTCTACTATTTTATACATTTACCCTCTTCTTCCTCATTCCTTCTTCACCTTGGGAATTTTCTCTTCTTCCTCAAGATCTCTAATGACTTATGTCATAATAAATCCCTCGGTGTTAAGTTCCCAAACCAGAGGGGAAAATAGTTTGCATCCTTCAAGTTGTGGTCTCAGTTGGCCCTTAATTCTTTCAAGCACCAAATCAGACAATAGTTATAACTACTCAACCACTCAATCTTGATCACCATAAACATGTTATGGGGTTCAATGACATCCATGTACATTGGTTAGGTATTTCATTAAGTTATGTAAATGTGAGTGGGAATGTTGGCGAGCTTCCTAATTTCTTCATTGAAACATCCCATTTCCACCTCACTTGTCCCACCCATGGTCGCTAGTGTTTTCATTAACATAAACATAATTACATGCTTCATTAATCATAATACATGAAATCTTAACATAATTACAATCATGATAGAAAACAAAATGTCACATTCCTGTGCCCCTTAAGGAAACACCATCCACGGTGTTTAAAACACCATATCTATAAATTTATGCATGAAAAAAATGGGTATGCTATCCTCATGGCCTCTTTAGTTTCCAAGTGGCTTCATATGCTCCAAAGTGCTTCCATTGCACCATGACCTGTGTGACGACTCAGTTCTAGAGCATTATCTCTTTCTTGTTTAGGATGTGTTGAGGCTCAAGATGGAGTTCTCCCTCTGGTTCCACCTGTATCACATTCTAATCAATAATTTGATTAGAATAATGAATATACTTCTTTAATAAAGATACATGGAATATATTATGATCTCTAACAGTAGGTGGCACGGAAATTCTATATTCCATTGGTCATACTCTTTCAAGGACTTCAAATGGTCCACAATAGTGGGGCACTAACCTAGCACAAGTCCCTATTCTTAGGAAGCTGATCTTGGGTTTTAACCTAATATACACATGATCTTCCACCTTAAACTCCTTATGAGTTATGTTTCTATCTACATAGTGATTCCACCTATCCTAGGCTACTTTCATATTCTTGCTTATTCTAATCACTGCTTGCTCCATTTCCTTTAGCAGGTCTGGGCCAAGTGTGATCCTATCCACTAGACTGTCCCAACTAATTGGAACTCTACACTTTCTACCATACAAATCCTTGAATGGGATCATCTTCAATGAAACTTGGTAACCATTGTTTTAGGAAAACTCTACCAGGGGTAGATATTCCTCCCACAATTTGGGTTGATGCATGGCATGCATTCCTAACATGTATTCCAACACTCAATTCACTCTTTTGTTCTGACCATTAGTTTGAGGATGGTAGGTCGTGTTGAATGCCAAATACATTCCTAATCCTACAAACAAGCTTTTCAATAAATTTGAAGTCAATTTTGCATCTTCTTATGATATTATTGTCTTGGGAAAACCATGCAATCTAAAAATTTCCTTCATAAAAACATCAACAACATCTATGTATTTAAAATTAGTTTTAATGGGAATAAAGTGAGATTCCTTGCTCAAATTATTCACTACTACCATGATTACATCATGTTTCCTAACTATATTTGCAAAACCAGTAATAGAATCCATGGATATTGTCTCCCATTTCCATTCTTTAATTTTCAATTGTTACAGTAATCATGCAGGGTGCTTGTGTTCAACTTTGACCTGTTGACACTAAACCATTCTTGGCTAGTAATACAGCTGCCTCACTTTTGTTTTCATCTTATGATAACCAAGATGAACCACATAAGGCCTTCATTGAAACTAATCCATAATGATGTGCTTTGGCTCTGCTAAATTAGGTACATACAACTTGTTATTATACAACAGTAGCTCATTTGTTGCAAGATGATATCCCTCATAATTTTTCTCCTTGGGTTCTTGTAGAAAATCCTCTCTTACCAATTTGAAAAACTTATCCTCCCGCACGATGATTCTAATTATCTACTTGATATCAGATTCACCTACACTTGTTGTTGCTAAGTGTATTGTTTGTACACTTCGACTAAGTGCATATTCCACTCGATTATCTTTCCTTTATATGTGTTTGATCTCAAAATCAAGCTCTCTAATGAACGCCATCCATAGGGATTGTCTAGCATTCAACCGTGGCTGATCAAATACATACTTTAGACCACAATGATCTATCATCAAGTCAAATCTTCTTCCAAGCAAGTAATGCCTCCACATCTTTGGTGCATGCAAAATCACTACAAGTTCCAAATCATGGGTGGCATATTGTTATTGTTGATAACTTAACGTTCTTGATTCATAGAAAATCACCTACCCTTCTTGCATAAAAACTCCACTGAGTCCTCCCTTCCAAGCATCAGTGCAAACCAAGAATTCTTTCTCAGGGTTTGTAATCTTCAAAATAGGGGCATTGATCAAGAGATGCTTCAACAGATGAAAGATGGCTTCACACTCTATTGACCATACACATTTATTCCCTTTCCTCTACAATGAAGTAACAATATGACCAATATTACAAAATCCCTTAATAAACCATCTATAATTCTCAACTAATCCCATAAACGATCTTACCTCAATTACATTATGAGGAGAAAGCCAATCCATGATTGCCTTGATCTTCTTAGGATCTATTACCACTCCCTTTGTTGATATTGTGTGGCACAAATACTAGATCTCCTTCTAGAAGAAGTCACACTTGCTATATTTAACATTTAGTTGGTAATATCTCAGCACTTGTAACACCAACCTGCGATTTTTTTTGTGCTCTTCCTTGGTTTTTGAATACACCAAAGTATCATCAACAAATACAAGAAAAAACTTATCCAAATATTTGTTGAGAACACTATTCATCAAAGAAACAAAGGTATTTGGTGCATCAATAAGACCAAATGGCACTACCAAAAACTCATGGTGTCCATACCTTGTTCTAAAAGATATCTTATGGATTTCCTCATCCTTAATCCCGACTTGGTGATATCCAAATCTCAAGTCAATCTTAGAGAAAATTGTATCTCCTCTAAGTGGATCAAAAAGATCACCAATCCTAGGCAATGGATACTTGTTCTTGATGGTCATTTTATTCAACTATCGATAATCGATGCACAATCGCAATGTACCATCATTTTTCTTCACAAACAATGCAGGTGCTCCCCACGGGGATACACTCGGTTTGATATACCCTTTATCCACACTAGTAAATTTGGGTCATTTTGTGATGGTCATTTCAACGCCCTTGTGACGTTATGTCGTGGAGATGGAGACAAAGCTTGGACCCCAAAAATGTCACATCACGTGTCATGGAAATTGCGACAAACCTAGGATATCATCGCCCGCGCGATGACCCAAGGATGTCATCGCACACGAGGCAACCCAAGGATATCGTTTCAAGTGAGACAACCTAAGAAGATCATCGCGAGCGAGCCAAACCAAGGATATCGTCGCAAGCGAGATGAACTGATGATGTCATCGCATGCGATACAACCCAAGGAGCTCGTCATCAGCGAGACAACCTAAGGTGATTGTCGCAAGCAAGATGACCCAAGGATGTCATCGCGAGCGAGACGAACTAAGGAGATCGTTGCAAGTGAGGACACCCTAGGATACATCCATATCATTGGTGCAATTAACTATATAACTAATTTTTGTGACAAACTATCAATACCATGGATGAACTATCAATACCATCGACAATATGATTCATCGCAATATCGACGATCTCTAAGTATTTAAAAAAAAATGAAAAAAGATTCTTCTATTCCGT
>JASDQU010737953.1:214327-228727 GCA_032191745.1 Picea mariana
AAATTACCATTCCCTCCATACTACCATGTAGCACACACACTCAAACCACCTGCAACCTTTCCATGGAACCATCTATAATGTGTGGTTCTTGGAAGGCACTCATTGAAGAAGAAAATGAACATTTCAATACATTGGAACATTTGTAGATGCAATCTCTCTAGAACCATAGATAGAAACTATTTGCTAGAATTGGAATGGATAAGGAAAGGGTGGTATCAAATCAAAAGTCATATATTGACCTAGCTTCCACCTATTTATAGAGGCTAACTAATATCTCTAAGAAATTCACACTTGGAATATTCATTGTGTTTCACAGAGGTAAGGTTTTTTTCATAATTGTCCTCCTTTTCCATTCCAATACCTTTTCGATGAGTTGTACCGAGTGACCATTCTTATCCATTTCAAGGAACTTCTCATTCAAGGGCATCCATTTGTGGGAGGTGTCAAGGTGCACATAGACACACATTGTAAGGTTCTAGATCTATTATAATAACATGAAACAAAAATATTGCAGAGAATAACAACAGAACAACACAATAGATGAAACTACAACACCAAATAATACCTTTATTGAGAGGAAACAATGTTCACTTGCCTCTTCGAGGGGGCAACCTATAGCAGAGCAACATTCTATTACAATAACCTCTACTCCTATTTATACTAAATCTATCTATCCATAAGAACAATCTAGAGTAAGATCCTTCTAGAAGTGGAAGCTTCTATTAGATCTTCTTAAATTTGACTTATTCTTCCTTATTACTAGGCCCTATTAATATTGGCCTTTGTTACATGGAAATATATTATTCTACCTATGTGAGGGGTTAGGGAGGTTAGGTCCCTAACATGCCCTCCCCCTTAAAAACAACCTTGTCCTCAAGGCTTGAGATGAGGAAATTGTTGTAGAATGGTAGTTGTATCCCAGGTGGCATCTGCTTGAGTTGCATCTTTCCACTGGAATAACACTTCCTTGATGGTGCATTGACGAATATGATACCCATGTTCATCCAAAACATCTTGTTGATGCAATTAGATGGAGCCTTCTTCATCTGATTCGGGAAGGCGGGTTTGAGTTTGGCACTTAGTTCCAATAACCTTCTTTAAGAAGGAGACATGAAAAATAGGATGGAGATTAGAATGATTGGGAAAATCTAACTGATAGACCACATGTACCACACGCTTGAGAACTGTATAAGGAACATAAGATTCGAGTGCCAATTTCTGACAATGGTTGGCCTTGAGTGAATTTTTTATTAAGGTTGCAATCGAAGAAACACCTAGTCGCCTTCAACAAATTGATGTCGGAAGTAACCTTGATTTGCTTTCTGCTTCATGCAATTATGATCCATGGAAAAATTATCTTTGATGGAACAAAGAATATCCTCTCCAATTGTAAATTTTTGGTCAACCACCTGGACCCTCGAGACACTTGGCATGTATGAGAGAATTGAAGGTGGATTTTGTCCATATATTTCTTCAAAAGGAGTCATGCGTGTAGTTGTATGGTAAGAAATGTTGTACCACCATTCATCTAGTGGTAACCATTGAGCCCACTGATTTTTCCTTTCAGATGAAAAACACCTCAAATATGTCTCCAAACACTTGTTGACAAATTCAATTTGACCATTTTTCTAGGGATGATAGGTTGTGTTGAGATGTAATTGGGTGCCTTATAACCTGAACAATTCTTTCCAAAAATTGGTGGTGAAAGTGGGGTCTCAATTAGAAACGATGGAATGAGGCATGCCATGAAGCTTGAAGACACGATCCATGAAACGTTGAGCCACAATGGAGGAAGTAAATGGGTGTTGAAGGGTACATAAATGAGAATACCTGGAAAGATGATCAATGACCACCATGATCACTGACTTATTTCCCGATTTAGGTAATCCCACAATAAAATCCATAGAGATGTCCCTCCAAATAGTGGTTGGAATCAGAAGAGGTTGTAGTGTGCTAGGAGATTTGACCGTTTCTCCCTTGTTGCATTGACAACTGTCACATTCTTCCAAAAAAGTGTGAATGTCTTGTTTCATACCATCCTAGAAAAAAGAACATTTGACCTGGTCATAGGTTTTGGTAAACCCTGAGTGCCCATCTTTGGGTGTAGCATGAAGCTTAGAAAGTACCGTGGATTTAAGTTGTGACTATTTACTTAAATACAAATGGCCTTTGTAGCAAAGCTCATCATTGTGCCAAGAGTACCCAGGGGAAACTGGAGAATTGGCTTGCAATTGTTGGATTAGATGCAAAATTTTGGGATCTTGTAGCCATTCCTGGTGAACAACTTGGAGCCAATATGGTACAATGAAGGAGAGGGAAAAAAGGGACCCTTCATATTCATATTTTATTGAAAGATAGTCAACAACCACATTTTATTTTCCTTTCTTATAAATGATTTCATAATCATATCCAAAGAGCTTAGTCACCCATTTTTTTTTCTCAAGGGAGGAAGGTCATTGCTCTAGAAAATACTTGAGGCTTTGATGATCTATCTTAATTTGGAAGCATTGCCCCAATAGATAAGGGTGCCAGAGATATAATGCATGAAAAATAGCCAACATTTTCTTTTCATAGATTGATTGGCCTAAATGTGCTTGGATAGTTTCTTGTTGGTAAAGGCCAAAGGTCGGCCATATTGCATAAGGAATACTCCAATTCCTCTTCCAGAAGCATCACAATCTAGGACAAAGGTCTTTGTGAAATCAGAAAGGGCCAAGACAAGAGTGGTGCACATAGCCACCTTCAAGGATTAAAAGGCATGATCGGCTACATGAGTGAAAGTGAAAGAATTATTTTTACGGAGAGTCGTGAGAGGCACCACAATATTTCCATAATTATTAACAAACTTGCAATAATAGCTCGTTAACCCGAGAAAACCACACAATATTTTGAGAGTATTGGGGCAAGGCCAGTCCTACATAGCTTCAATCTTCTTAGGATCCACCCTGACACTTACCTTGCAAAGAATATGACCCAATTACTCGACTTATGAGGCCCCAAAAGAAAATTTATATTATTTGAGGGAGAGTTGGTGTTGAGAGAGTATACGTAGAACTCGATCCACATGAGAAATATGGGTTGTCCAGGTTTTACTATAGATGAGAATATCATCAAAGAAAACTAAGACAAATTGACGAAGAAAAGGATGGAATACATTGTTGGAGTTACTTCACACACACCTAGGATTTCTTTTTCCTAAGGTTTTTCCTTTTTTATTACTCATAATTATTCATTATCCAATCTCCTATATTTTAGGGGAGAATATTCCACCTAGAGAATATTCTCTTTCAGTTGACACTTCAGTTTGACTAGTTGAGTTGAGTTTAGATGCTGCATTGATTTTGTCACCATGCAACATTGGGATCATCACCAGCTAATGCGCACTTTCCTTGGGATCATCACCATACTGGTGCATTACTCTTGATTCCCTGATCTACTCCTCACTACTCTTTGTTCAGTCAGTTAACTAAAGAATAGTTGACTAGTTAACTCATCTAGGTGGCAATTCACTCTCGTAACTGTATGAGAGACTAGACTAGGTGGCAATTCACTCCCGCAACTACTGGTGTGTGTCTATATCACTCTATACCACCACTATGGCACATTGGTTCTCCTCCATTGCACACTCATTGATTTATACAGAGTATATCATGTGTAAATGATTCATTATTCATTACGGTTAATGATAATTCTTCTATTTCTTTCTCACCTTCTTCTTCTTTCTAAATTTGTCTCTGCAAATGTGAGTAGTATTTTCTATCTATATATATTATGTGTAGGTTCAACACATTTACATGGTATCATAGCCAAAGGAATGCTAAGCAAAAGCTACACCAAATGTTTTTGCAGGTACAAAAGATTGAAGACAACATAAATATGGATTTCCAAAAAGAATTCATTGTTATACCTTACAACTATTTTTCGTGGAAGGAGAAAATAGCCATACATCTCCGAACCAGAGGGTTGTATAGGTTAACCTTGAATACAAATAAAAAACCGACATCATCCAGAGAAAAAACCAAGTACTTAAATCGCATGGACGAGGCACCCAGAACAATTTGCAGTCTTATTTCTCCCGATCTCCTTTTTCACATACCTTCCTGTAAGACTCCTAATGAATCTTGGACCACCTTGGAAGGGCTCTTTGGAAAAAAGTATGAGATGAGGGGTCACATGATGGAGGTGGAAATGCTCACATTGGATCCAAAAATCTCCGACAATATCCAAGATTTCTTTACAAAATTCAAGGATTTACTATCGCAACTCAAAGCTTGCGGGGTTGATAAATTGAAGGAAGAGAAACAAATGGTTCTCACCATTCTCTCCAAGCTTGGTCTTGAATTATCTGTATTTGTATCCACATTCCATTCTTTTAGATTCACCTCTGGAGCCACTTGGAAGATGCCTTCTCTTGAGGAATTTATTGAATCCATGACACAAGAGAAAACGAAGCTCATCAACATGGTAACAATCAAAGGCCCAAAGGCGCATGCACTTACTCTGCAATGTGGAAGCCATAAATATCAGAAATATAAATATAAATATAAATGGAAACCTCATGCACATCCGAAGAAGGAAGGGTACACAAAACCCTTCACCGATGGCTTCGGATCCAAAGGGGAAAAGGGAAGAAAAGGGGAGAAATGCACGCACTATCACAAATGATTCCATTCAGAATTTGCATGCATGCAAAAAAAAATAGATCTATTGTCTCAAATAATTCAGAAAAACAACCTTGGAGATCGCATCCCGATGGTGCCAAGAAGAAGAAGCCAGAAGATCCAAATACCAAGAAAGGAAATTCTAGCCATGCCTTGATTGCCATCAACTCCTCTCCCAATGCTTGGATCGTTGATTCAAGAGCATCACATCACATGGCTGCCTCAAAAGAATTATATTCTTCATTGGATGCATGAAAATTCCCTCCTATTCTTATGGGGGACAACTCTTATGTCGAAGTCACCGACAAAGGAAGGATTGAACTCACCAACGGAAGCTTCGAGAATGTGTTGCACTTTCCCAAACTTTCCGTCAACCTTCTCTCCATGTATTAGATGACGAATTCTGGCACTGTAAAGAAATTCATATTCACACCAAATTTCATGGACATCTATGACATGCAAACCAACTCCAGGGTTGCTACCGGTGAGGTAAATCAACAATCTAGATTGTATACATTTTCTGAATTCATTGAACCTGATTTTGCTTTATTTCTTACTCATGCTGATGAAAGTAGTAGGATATGGCATGAAAGGTTTGGACATTTGAATTTCATATACATGCAACAACTTAGCAAGCAAATATTGGTTTATGGTCTACTAGGCATCCGTTTCTCCAAGGGAGTATGTGAGGGATGTGTTCTCGGAAAACACCCTCAAGATAAATTTGACAAAGGAAAGTCTCAAAAAGCTTATACACCTTTATATCTGATCCACAATGACCTTATGGGTCCTTTTCTGCATCCATACATCAACAAAGTGAGGTTTGTTCTCATTTTTGTTGATGATTTCTCACGTTTTACATGGATCTACTTTCTCAGAAAAAAATTCGAGGTATTTCAGGACCTCAAAGATTTCAAATCCTTGATTAAGACATAGTCCGAAAAGAAGATCAAAGTCCTCCTAAATGATAATGGGGGAGAGTATGTAAATCATGAGATCTATAATCTTTTTCATGAGGCAGGGATTCAGTTGCAACACACAGTTCCCTATACTCTGCAGCAAAACAGAGTTGCTGAGCGGAAAAACATATCTCTAAAGGAGATGGCATATTGGATGCTTGATATAGTGGGAAAACCCCCCTATGGACTACACTAGGTTTCAACATGTAGGTAGAGCCAACCGTCTAAAGTCTCCTAATTTTTAACAACTACCCCAAATACACCACACATTCATGCATAAAACACAAGGTAAAAAGATCCGGTAACTCTACCTTAAACTCTACGTCCGGTGTTGATCCTTTTGCGTTCGGTTGTTCCTTGACTACAAGTCTCCTCCCAAGGCCGAACTACATTCATAAAAAGACAAAAAAAGAACTATGAACATGCATCTTATATATGAATTAGTGGGTTAGATGTCATAATCAAATATAAATCAAACATAAATATTGAACACATCATATTCAGGACAGAAAAAGTATTCCTTTTTATTAATCTCACAAAGTTACTTACAATGAGATCGACGACTGCTCCTCGAACCTGGTCCAGGATCCTCTTCACCAAGATCCAACTATGCTTCCACGTATCTTTCTCCTCTTCAGCTCTCTCTACGGAATGTATTAGGCTTTCAATGGAGGAAAAAGGCAAGAATAGAGAATTCTAGCTCAAAATTCACAATGTGGCTGCAAATTCTTGGGGCAAGGGGGGGAAGTGAAATGGGCAGAGTTTTATTGTTCTTATGATTAGATTTGGAATGATACCCCAACACCTCCTTTTATATGACAAAAGAATGGTTATTCGGTTGGGTGACAGGCTATAGGTGGTGGGACAGTTGGGAAACTACCCAATAGCCTGTAATCTCAATGAATTCCTTGCAACTTTTTAATTTTTACAACTTTTGCGAGTATACGCAGGCTGTAGTGGTGCAACTAGTGTATGTACATGAGATGTAGTGGTGCAACAAGCATGTGTACATGGGCATTAATGGTGCAGGGCACGTACATCTTCAAAAATATGGTTTTTAAGAAGAGTTGATCAGTGATGGCTTGGAAAAAATAGTAAGTATGGTGTAATTCAGGATTATAATAGATTCCCCCTAATGTGTGAGGTCAGAAGAGCATCTGATGGCCGAAATACATTACAAATATTCACCAATGTACGAAGCGAGTGAGCCTGGGACCAGAGTTCGGGAGGTTCCATCCGCAAAAAATAATAATTGTCTCACCAAGGCGAACATACCCATGCTCGGGATGAAATAAATCATGGATGCCAATAAAATACACTGCAGATCCATGTCATACAACTATATAAAGTGTAGTTGTGAGTAATAAACAACAGATCTACATCTCAAAACCAAATATATACATGTATAATATCCATCTTCAAGAAGCCAAAGACGCTTGATGGCTAGAGATGAGGCCTTCAGAGCTCGAGAAACAACTTCAAGATCTTCAAAACTCGAGTAGGAGTGTAATGTGAATTTACGACTTCACTATTCGAGAACATAAAAGAGGATCTCAGTGATCAGGCTGAGAACTTCGGTGATTTTGAACAAGGATTTGATTGGACTTTGGGGATGGCCAGGCATGAGGGAAAGAGACAAAATGCAGAGAGGCCGAATCAAGTTGGGTAAAAATTCCCTTGGAAAATAACATGACATATGATTAGACTTAGGCATCATGACATTGACATAATTTCATGATGCAGGAGGCAACACAAACTCTCCGTGTGTTTTGAAGAATAACCAAATGGAGGAGGACACAACTCTATGTAATGAGAACAACTTCCTAAGGTCATATTAAATCCCAAATCTTGACAAACAAATGAAAGGATGTGATTTTTCCAAGGGCGACTCATTGTGCTGCCATAAAAAGAAAATACTTTTCCCGTCCTCTTTTTGGGGTATATTTGATTTTTTTGTCTTTTTCAATAATTTTGGAAAGCTTGAAAAAGAAAAAAAGAATGCTATGTTACAAAGGAGGAACAAGTGTCGCAAGCATACTAGTTCCAAGCACAAGGAACACACTAATATTCAGATAAAGGAGACATGTGTAGGGAAAAGACACTCGGGAAAATTCCTCCATGGGTCAAGGTGTCAAGACGCAAAGGCAAAGTGCTACAAGGCTTGCGTATAAGGAATGCTTCAAAGGTTCATTTGAGAGAAACATGGATCTGACATTAGGCCAAAGATGAAGGGATGGAAATGAGATTAATAGGACACAATGATAACATCCTTCAATGTAATTTTAATGAACCCAGAAAAGGTAAGCTCGGTGGTTTTTCATTTTTAGAGAGTCTGAAAAAGTGTAAAAGAAGACTCCACTGGTGTACTTTTTACTAAGGTGGTCTAGTTGGTTCGAAAAAGGGGTAAAATAGCACCAAAAATATGTTTATTCAATACCATTTTAACAAGCATTACAAAGACAAGATCACTTGACAATCTTTTCAATTTTAAGGAGTTTGAAAAGAGCTTAGCTATGGACTCGATGCCTTTTTCTAGATTTAGTCTCCCTAGCTCGAAAAAGTGAAATTTATTGAGCAGAACTCTCTCGATGAGACAAATCTCCCGAGGTGTACCTTTTTCCTCCTTAATATACTGGCCAAAAAAGGGGTAAACTCATGCCAGTAGATGTTTTTTTGAACCAATTAATGAGTGTGAAAGAAAAAGGTCACTCGACGATCTTTTCAATTTTAAGGTGTCTGAAAAGGGATTAACTATGGACTCCGTAGGGGACGTCCCTCTGGACCAACTTAAAGAGTGTGAAGGACCAAGGTCACTCGGAAATATTTTCAATTTTAGGGAGTCTGAAAAGAGCTTAACTATGGACTCCGTGGGGGTTCCTTTTTCGTAAATTTAGTCACTCAGGCCCGAAAAAGGGTTAAAATTATATTTGAGAATACTCTTCTAGTGAACCAAAGTTCCTAGAGCGTACCTTTGTTCGTAAAATTGACCATCCACACTGAAAAAGGGGTAAACTCTTCTGGAAAGACGTTCCTTCGAATTTAATTTGGCGAGCGTGAAGGACAACAAGATCGCTCGACAATCTTTTCATGTTTAAAGGGTCTGAAAAGGGCTTAAAAGAAAACTCATTTTCTGGGAGTCCTGAGGGTGAGGTCAAGAGTGATAAAATATCTGATATATGAGGCTCAAACTCATAATTAGGGACAATACTAACAAGGAATCCTAAGCCTAAATTCATTAATGACAACATGGACACCAAAAATGAAACCAAGATCTACTTAGGGCATCCATGTAGAGGTAGGCTCTACCACCAAATTATGACACTTCTAAAGCAACAATGATGGTTTCGTATTGCAATTCGATGGGATCAACCCTATGGAAAAGAGGAAAAGACAATGAGATGCAAAAAGTGGAGGTGGAATCCTAACTTAAATGCACAAATTTGGAAAAACAATTTTTTACCAAAGGACCTTTAAACGTGACCCATCTCCAAAAAAGTTTTCAAAACCAAAAGTCAAGTGTATCGTAACATCCAATGAGAAACTCAAGAACCATGTTAAATGATTTTCAAGACAGAAAAAATGACAAAAGGGTCCAAAAAATGACAAAAAGGGCCAAAAAATTCTATAAAGAGAAGCTCGTGGCTCATTATGATCATTGCAAATTGAGAATTGACCAAAAAGCCAAAAACACCCCTTTTCTAAAAGAGTTGTTTCCGGGAGCTTCAGAGGATGAAACGAACTTTCGCTCAGACCAAGTAAGTACAAATCAATCCCTTTTGCATTTAAATACTTCTATTTTTCATTTCTTTTTCTTTTTTGGGGGTGCACACCTTTAAAAAAGGGTGACCCTACGTGTACGCGAGATATCCAAGGAAAACCCACATATGCCTGTGGGTAGAAAACAATCTGCCCATGTGCATACACAACTGTGTCCAAGACAACTCACGTACACCCTCAAAAGGGTAGAAAAATAAAAATGCAAGAGCTAACTTCCTCCATGAACTTGTTTATAACAGGATGTATGTCCACTGGAGAGAGAAGGAGCATGAAGATATAGATATCTTGGTCGATGAGGACCTTGCAATTATGGCCGCATTGAGACAATGCAGGTTTTGGAAGTTCTTCCAATGTCCGTTCATGAGGGCACAACCCAGGCTACTGAATGCCTTGGTATATTATTGGCATCCCGACGCTGAGGCATTTATGCTCAAGGGGCAGTCGTTGACTCCAACGACTGAAGACATTTACTTTCTGAATAGCCTCTCGAGGAGGGGTGAACTAGTCAACTTGTGTTCTTTTCCCCTAGATCCTCACAACATTGCTGATTTGACTAAATTGTGAGGCTGACACTGAGAAAGTAGGTTCTAAGGTGCCAATCAACAAGATCACCAACCTATCACTAAAAGTGATAGTTTTACTGATTGGGCGAATCATTGGATCCGCGGCTTTACATCAGGCCTGTCGGGCACACATGCATTGTGCAGTGCAGTGATTGAATGCATGAATATTCTACTAGAGTACGACCATGGTAGAATGCATGAAGAGACAAATCACTAAGTGTCACAGGCGGAAAAACAAAAACTTTGGGTTCGGGACCATTCTATGCTTGTTCATTTTTTAGAGGGTACCTAGTCTCATTCCATGAGAGACAGTGTAGGGGCATGTGGCCTCCGTCCCATTAGTGTGTATATGGGTGACATTACTTCCACGACATGGGGGAGGAAGGATCATAGATGCCTTTGACAACACCTTTTTTGACTAGTGGGCACAGTAGATTCCAGCGATAGAGGACTACCCCTATGCCGAGATCAACTTTTCCAGGGACTCAGACATGCCCTTACCTCCTAGAGCTGAGTGAAGAGAGATAGGTACATTTTTTACTTTTAAATTTATTTAATTTTTAGTTTCTTTTTATATATATCATTTTTATGTGTACTAGAGTAGATGAAAACTATGTATCTTTTATGTACATATGTGGGACCAGTGCATCCAAGATATTTTGCGAGGAGTAGGCGATGTCCTTGACTAGAGGCAACACTAGCAGTGCCTACCGAACCAGGAGAAACAAAATCAAGGGGACCTTCAGCTGGAGAGGATGAGAGAGTGTTGAGATGGGTGGAGCAGAACATCACCGTGCTCACCCGTACAGTGCCCATGTCCGAGATTGAGAATCTCCCTCCATCTATGTAGCCTCATGTATTTGGGGTGCCATGGACCAGGGTCCATCTTTTATGGCATTTGGATAATGCCATCATTCACTATGGTAGGGCCAACAGGCCCCGTGCTTAGCTTAGGGTGGATCACTTACATGCCAAAGGCACTCTTTTTTGTATATTTTTGAGGGCATAAGCCCTGCGATGTATGCCAGACATATTATTTTTTGAGGCGGTTGCATCCACCTATGTACTCTGATACTTTTGATATATATATGCATATTTACATCTTTTTATGTCTTATGGATCACATTTTTATAATGTATGTACATGTGTATGTGTGTGCAATATGCCAATCAAATACATGATTAGCTAGAGTATCTATGATTTGATTCAATCTCCTAGGAACATGGATATATGTAATGTAATCAAAGCATCATTCTAAGAGACGTACCCTAAGGAATCGTCAGTGTAGAGTGGGATCATAAATGCGGTAAACCCCATTTAACTGGGACACAACCAACTGCGCATCTAAGGAGACTCGAAGGTGAGAGATTCCATGTGACAAAGCGTCACGAAGCAACTCTATCACTACGTTATACTCGATGACATTGTTTGTGGCGTCACCTAGACATATACCTCCAGAAGATAGCAACTGGCCTTGAGGTGTGAAGATCACCCAAGCTACGGAAGAAAGCCTCCGAGTGTGTTGGCTAGTGCCGTCCGTGAACCCAAAGAACACCTCTAATTCACTTGAAATCTGCCACATTGAAAAATATGACATAAAAACGACACGTCAATAAAACAAAAAGACAAAAACTAAAACTGTATAAGAACTATACATATGTACAAGAAGTCACCCAAGGAAACCCACCTACAAGTAATACTTCTTGAGGTAGAGCCCATTTCTAGGCTCCGCCAAAGCTTTCCCTTAGAAGTTAACCAGATGATAAGCGCCCTTCTTTAATACCTCCACAATGAAATGTCCGAACCACATGGGTTTGAACTTGCTTGCCCCTAGGGTATCCTTATCTTAGTCATAGACCAAGACAAGGTCACCTTCGGAGAAAATCTGAGGACTAATAGATCGATCGTACTGACACTTGAATTTTTGCTTGTGAGCCTCATTAGCCAAGGCTATTTCACGATATTTATCATCGAGCTGCTTGAGATATAATAAGCATTCCTCAAGCGATGAAGTGTCTGGAAATAACTGTACTACCAACTTTAGAGATGGGATCTGGCACTCTATTGGAAAGACTGCTTCTAGCCCGTAAAGGAGTTGAAAAGGTGAGAAATTGGTTGCAGTCTTTAGAAACATTTAGTATTCCCACAATGACGAGTACAACATCAAATGCCAATTTGAATTGGCCGAATTGATCATTAGCTGTAGAATAGTCTTTAGGGACTTATTCACAGCTTCCACCTGACCATTCACTTGTGGGTAGTAGGGTGATGAATTCTCTTGCCTCAACCCAAGCTTTGATGTTAACTCAGACATAATTTTTTTCTGAAAGTGACTGCCATGGTCAGTGACAATCTCCTTCGGGATGTCGAACCTTGCTACAATCTGGTTAAAAATAAAGAGAGTTGTTGTTTCTCCATCATATTTGAACATTGGTATAGCTTCGACCCACTTTGTGAAGTATTCTACTGCTACGATGATATAACGGTGCCCCCTAGATGAAGGGGGTTGGCATGTAGTATAATCAATTCCCCACTTGGTGAAGGGGCCAACTTTAATGACGAGAAACATAGGAACGAGGTGTGCCCTCATCTTCTGAGAGAAGATCTAACACAGGTGGCACTTCTTGACTGATTCAATGCAATCCTTGATTAACGTCAACCAAAAGTAACCAGCTCGTAGAATCTTTTGGGCTGTTTCCAACCTAGAAAAATGACCACCACATGCTCCAGTGTGGCAGTCGTTAAGAACGAGTTCTTCTTCTTCATGAGTGAGACACCAGTGGAGGATGCAATCTACACCTCGATGATGCAAAGTTTCATCAAGATTGAGATAGTTTTTTTCCTGATGGCGTATATGTCGACACTCATCAACGACCATACTGATAGTTGACTCTGCAACGACGAAGTACAATAAGAAATCTTTATTATAATTGGGAGGCTGGAGTAGAGGGGCAGACATGAGGGCATGTTTCAACGCTTCAAAAGAGCATTGAGAAGCTTCGTCCCAATAGAAAGGAATGTCCTTTTTCAATAATCGTGTGAACCCTTTTGTGAGATTGTCTTAGTTTGCGATAAAACACCTAAGAAAGTTGGTTTTTCCTTGTAAACTCTGAAGCTGAGGGACTGTGCATGGGGGAGGAAATTGAGCTATCGCCTCCACCTTTAGAGGATCGACCATGTTCCCTGTTTTCGAAACTATGAAACCTAAAAGATGACCTGACATCATGCAAAATCTGCACTTGTTTGGATTTAAGCGAATCCGATAGTAGCGACATCGCCCAAATATAAGTTGGAGGTGGATAGGATGATCAACTCTCTTGCAAGATCATGATGCTAAATTATCGAGATAGGCCTCGACTATGTGTCTGAGATCGTGGAAATCAAAAGACATGGCCCATTAAAAAGTGGCTCCATCATTCTTGAGGCCAAAAGGCATCTTCCGATAAGAGAATGTACCCCATGGATAGATAAAATTCATTTTATGTTGGTCCTTGGGATTAATTTGTATATGATTCTATCCTGACAAATCATCCATGAAAGAAAAGACCTCACAACCTGCACATTCATCGAAAATTTGGTCAATGAATGGGGTGGGGAAATTATCCTTTGGATAAGCCTTATTTAAATCATGGAAGTCCATACATACACAAATCACTCCCTGCGTTTTGTTGACCGGAATGATATTTGACACCCATTGAGTCAATTGAATGGGGTAGATGAAACTGACTTTGAGTCGTTTCTCTACTTCAGCCTCAATATCTACTGCTTTCTTAGGATTTATCGGATGAAGCTTCTTTCGGATTGACTTAGCGTCAGGATACATTGTTATTTCATGTTCGACTATTCTTGGATTAATGCCTAGCATTTCCTTGTGAGACCAGGAAAAAACATCGCGAAATTCCTTAAATAAATCTGTATAGATTCGAATCTCCTCGGGGGATTAGTTTTCTTTAACAAAGACATTCTCCATGATGTCAGGGGTTCTGGATATGTCAATAGGTATTGTTTCAGTGATAGTTTCCATATTACCTTCGACGTAAACTGCGTGCATAGCCAAAGGATTGATAGGACAATACCTACCTCCAGTCATAGTCAACATGAATTCACCCACCTCAATTCTTCCTAACTCCGAGAGAAAATAAGATATTTGATGGAGATCATCCCAGGTTTTTTCTGGACTATTCAATGCCTCTATAATCTCCTGGTTAGAGGGAAAGACCAATTTTAAGAAATCGGTAGTGGCGAGAGAACCTTGAGCCTAGGTAGGCTCGAAAACTAGATGTTAAGCCCTAATATTGGCTCATTACCCCTTAATTGGGTCATATTATATTAGTAATGTTATTTTATTTATGTCGGCTTTAGGCCATTAGTTGTAATTATACCTCCTAGTCTCCTATATATACCAAGGAGACATTTTCATTTTGAATCATCTTGTACTTG
>JASDQU010737954.1:20330-30837 GCA_032191745.1 Picea mariana
CCTACGTGTTGCATTCCAAGGTAATTGCATACGTACCCACCAGCTCCGTAAAAGACATTTTGGTTCAGTCCGACAGTGATGGAAAAAGAGGACGGTGGCTTGCCAAAATTCAAGAATTCGACCTGGAGATAAAACCAATGAGACTAGTAAAGGGACAAGGTTTGGCTAAACTTTTAGCTGAATCAAATTTTAGAGCTCTCGAAATAAATGGCCTACAACGAAGTGAAGAGTGTGTGGACATGAATGAGCTCGATGAGCAAATAACTGAAATCATAATCGAAGAGAAGTTTGCTTCATCAAATTGGTACAAAGACATAGTGTCCTAGCTATTGACCTTTAAGTGCCCGAGTGACTTACCCCCATCTAAAGCCAGAACGTTGAAGCTGCATGTGGTCAAGTACTGTATATCTGAAAGAAAATTGTATTGGAAGGACCCACTTGGCTTCCTGTTGGTTTGTTTGGTTGAATCAGAAACAGAGAAGGTCATAAGCCAATTTCACGAAGGAGTGTGTGGAGGACATCACGCCTGGAGGGCAACAGCTTATATGATCCTGAGGGCAGGATATTATTGGCCCAAACTTTTCTCAAACGTCAATGCCATGGTCTGAGCCTGCAACCCTTGCCAATTGTTCACAGGCAAGCATAAACTCCCAACGATGTCGTTGGTTCTGGTCAAAACGGAAGCCCCTTTTCAGCAATGGGGATTAGATTTCATAGGCGAAATTAATCCCCATTCTAGCGCTCAACATAAATGGATCATGATTGCTACATATTACATTACCAAATGGGTGGAGGCTATTCCAACTAGAAGGGCTACGGATTCGGTGGTAATAGATTTCTTAGAAGAGAACATTTTGTCTAGATTCGGCTGCCCCCGGAAGATAGTCACAGATAACGCCCGGGCCTTTAAATCTATGGCTATGGTCAGTTTTTGCCAAAAGTACAATATCGTGCTTGGTCATTCCACGGTATATTACCCCAAGGAAATGGGTTGGACGAGTCTTCAAACAAGAGCCTAATCAATATAATTAAGAAAGTGTTGAGCAAAAACAAGAAATCTTGGCATGTGCATTTGAAATACGTTATGTGGGCAAATCGGATAGGCACGAAAAAGTCTATCGGCGCTTTCCCTTTCCAAATGGTGTATGGGACCGACGTAGTATTACCTATAAATCTAGCGCTTCTCGTAATGAAACTTTGGCAAGATGAGAAGGAAGAACCAAATCATGTCACAAGAAGAATAAACCAGGTGATTGAAGTCCAACAGCACAGGGCCGAAGTGGACGAAAGGTTGCAGAAATACCAGGACGACATGAAAGTGTTATTTGATTGTAAGGCCAAAGACAGAGATTTTCTCCCTGGAGATTTGGTTTTAAAATGGGATGCTAGGAAGGAGGACTCGGCAAAACATGGTAAATTCGATCACATCTGGTACAGACCGTTCAAGGTTACTGCTCCTGAAGGAAAAAATTTGTTTCTGTTAGAGAATTTGGACGGTAAAATCCTCAACGCCCCTATCAACGGGTGTTATTTAAAACACTATATGGAATAATTGGTTTCCAAAATCCCCATTGTATATACCGGTTTGTGTTTTCTTTTTTATTTCATAATTTTCTTTGGTAAGTCTACTTTTGTTAAAAAATAAATAAATAAATAAAATAGGTAAATGTTTTTCTAGAAGTAGGGATACGAAATTTTCAATGCATTTAATTTTTTTAAAGCCTTGATACTCTTCATGTTGCTCCCTTACAGGATCTCGGCTTGCAACCCAAACAAGCTAAAGGAGCAAATAGACGGCCATATATTGGAAGATAAATTCGCCGAAAACAGGTGATAGAAAAGATTTTTCATTATTTCAAAAGAGAACAAAAATGGTAAGGCAAAGGTGCAAATTCTAGATTAGTCTATTTTTCAAACGAAGGTATCTAAAGTGCAGTGATGGTCTCGTAAATGTGATAGGTCACTAAAAGAACGAGTTCTTACTCTGGGTCATAAGAATTTCACCTAGATAAAGATAAGAGATAATTAAAATAAAGCGTCTTCGAGAAAGGGTTCCAAGAGTTGGGTTTAATCCATGACCCCTGTTTTTCGATTTTCAGGTCTTTCTCCGTCGCCCCTTTCTACCCTCGGTTTTGCCTTCTTTAAAAAACAAGCATCCTTCCGTTTTTCCCACAGAGGGAGAAGAGATTACGTCTTAGCTTTGGAAGCTGGAAAACAGATCTTAAAAGGTAAGCCAGTCCTCATAACTCCTCACTCTCCGACTAAACAAAGTTATGCTTAGGTTGATCCTGACTCTCCTAGGATTCTTAACAGTTTTTTAAGGATTGAGGCTTGCTCGAAAGAAGGCCCCTGGAAGTAATCTTTCCCATTTTCCCTACGGGCTAAGGTGCTTTGAAAGTTAAGAGAAGTTTGGTCCAGGGTAATCAAAGCAAGTTGACAGACCTCTACTGCAAATTTTACACAGATATCATCCCTGGTATACTTGGTACCACTGATTGCCCCCACTTCGTGTTCAAGAAAGTAAAATATAAGACAGATGGTGAAAGGAAATTCATATTTGATTGCCCCCATCTAGTCCAAGAAGATGATGAAAGGAAATTCATTTAAATGATTGCCCTCGTCTCAACATTTAAATGCATAATTATGATTCGAAGTGGTGAAAGGAAATTCAGTAAAAAGGGACAGATAACTTCACCGGGGTACTGAACAGGCTCGCTGGCAGTGAAGCAATATCTGAGATCTCTGTAAGGCTGTCATACATAAATTTCACTCTACTCTGGTTACCAGCCTTTTCGAAACCGGATCTGCATCCCAAGTTCAGAGAGGGCTCCCCGATTAAAAGCATGAAATTTAATTTGTTTGATGCAAGCCAAAAGCCACAAGATCTGTTGGATTTCCTAGGATTGTTTTGATCATCTTAAAGCAGACCTAAATTTAGTAGCGAGAGGGAGAAGATCATCAATGGGGCTACAGCTGAGTTTACAATGTTGGGAGTTTTGAAAAGCTTTTCAAAAGTAAAGACGAAACCTCTTTTTCCCTCTGTATCCCCTTTCTAAGCAAGTTCTGCAGAAAGAAATCTTTGACTCCATTTACCCAATAAAGGCACTAAGTCTACTCATTCTCCTCGTCCCACAAGGAGACGAGGTCCCCAATTGGAGCCTATGTTGAAACAGTTTTTAAAGTTTTTATCTCTAAGACTAAAACTTTCCTTTTTCGGGTTTCGTCTTTTCATAAAGCATAACCCTCGCTATCATTTCCAAAAGCCCAGTACCGAAATCCTGACAAGCTTTTTTCTTTAAATAATAAAAGGCGGAAAATTAAAATGTCTTTAAATTTTGACACGCGTTTTTTAAGAATCACGATAAACCTTAAAACCTAAAGGAGTTAAGACTAACTTTAAAAAAAAAAAAATTCGGGATTCGGGGTTTACTGAGAACATATGTTTTAATACATATATAATCGTGGAATCACGATCCCCAATTTCCCGAAAAATGGAAGTTAGTAATTATTAAATATTAAGTTAATCTTATCGCAATTTCAGGATTCGGGGTTCAGCGATAACATACCTCTGGTCAACATGATCCCCGAAATCTCAATCCTCAATTTCCCAAAAAATGGAAGTCGGTTTTTAATCCTGATTAATTAATTTACTAATATGATCATTAAGGCCTAAACCTAATCTTATTGTGATTTCGCATTTTCAAAAATCGGGTTTTAGCGAGGACATACCTCATGTATCCACGATCCCCGAAACCCCGAAATGTGAAGTCTCGAACCATAATCAGTGTTTAGACTGAATTAACTCTGTTTTAAAAACACGATTAACGATAATTAAAACTTCTTAGGTATTTTCTTATTTTCGGTACCGTTGAATGAAATCTTCTAAATTTTGAATTCAAAAGTGCGAAAATATGGCCATATTAATAAACGGATAACTAATAAATGCTACGACACTAATGCGTATCTCAGAAATATTTTTTGCATTAAATGTAATTAATTACAGGTCAGTTGCGTCAGTGTTTTCGTCATAAAAACGAGTTTAAGGCGAATTAAAAGTCTCTGTTCCAAAACCTATGCTTGTTCTGTCTTTCAAAGGCAATTCGCATTCGGCCAAGCTCATACGCTTCTTTTCTGTGACAGGTTTTCCTTCTCACATAAAGCTATGGCGTCAAAGAAAGCACCGAAGAAGAGTGAAGATACAGAGGAGATGCGTAACCCAGAAGGAGATATCATATCCGACACTACGCCACACGCCATCGACTCAATTAAATCATGGAGAGGAATCTATGAACTCTTGGATTACGAAATAAAAAATTCTCCTGTTGATTCTGAGAATCACCATTGGGATATAGCATAATCGGAGCTTCATAAGATCACAGCACGCCCTCGGCTCATGGCATATAACGACATGATCAATTGGGCCTTGGAGAAGGTTGATATCCCAACAAGAAGCATTTTAAACGATCAAGCGGTCATTGTCGGCTCATTCAGGCCAGAGCATATACAAGTAATGTACAAACTCTCACCAAATCCTAAGTACATCTATAATGTCAAATTTACAGCTGAGTTTCAAAGGAAAGAATGTATTGAGGCAAACCTCGCAGAAAATAAGAAAATNGAATTTTCAACCTTTTAGATAAAGCTTCTTTGAACATTGGAAGAAACAACTGTCCAGGGTTGTTAGGAGAAATTAACATTGGTAAGCATCAGTTAAGATTCAAGGAGGATCTGGAAGAAATTCAGGTAGAGATCCTACAAATAAAGGTAATCAATGTCACTCAAATCGACAAATGGATAGTAATGTCGAACTTAAAGTTACAAACTATTAAGTTCACAAGAAATATAATCAAAGACCGTCTGCCTGAACTACAGAGAAAGTTCTTCCTATTTGAGGCGAAAGATATTCCAGAAGCTCCCAGAGTTTTGGTGTAGTTTCTGGGACAATGTATTCGATGTCTTAAAACAGAAGAAGGAAGTTCATCAACGAAGACATGAAATACTCTTTTAGATATTTTCATCATTGAAATAATAAAGAAGTTAAAATAGAGATGTAAACGGTTCAACATTGCTCATTCATGTAACCGTTAGTCTTCGGAAGTTAGTTAATCACCAACAGGAAAAAGGTTTTGTGATCATGTGTAAATATAATTTCACAAGACTGAGAAGTGGCTTTTTGTTTTTGGGGAGCCAATTCTATCAGAAGTTTTCCGATTTACAATGATATAGATAATGGAGAAGAGATTATGAATTATGTCAACTTGAAGCTATGTGTTCCTTTACTCTGTTTTCAATATCTTTCAACATCTTTCTTTTCATGTCTTTCTAATGAATGATCAGCTATAGTTTAACTAAAAATTTTATTATAGTTTGAATTTATTTGATTATCTAATCATTCACAATTTTTTCTCTGTGATTGTTATCAGCAGTTTCAAGACCTGTAGGTCATTTGGATGGTTATATTTTATATTTCATTAGAAATCTCGTTTTCTCTCCTTCTTTTGTCATGATATGAGATTCTTTCATGATTAAAGCCTCATATTTTTCGACAGCGCTACTTTTGTTATTATTTTACTATTCTCAAATTACTTCAAGTACAGGAGACAACCTCTACTGTTATTGTGTTATTATTTTGAGTTCCAAAACTCCTTTTCTATTTCATCCCTCAAAACTGAAGCAACAAATCTTTAAACATTTTATAATTCAATAAATTTTACCCTCCATGATTGTCCCAAATAATAGGCAGCCTAACATAGAACCTGGCCTTCAAGATCAAACTAGCATTGCTTTGAACTTATTTAATACTATCCTGCAAACAACAACTACCCAGGTCGAATTAGAACGCTCATGGGCAGTTATCAAGAGAGACATCAGCATCCAAGAGCAATGGGAAGCTAGACAGAGGCAGTTGAGAAACCAACTCTAATTTACCCTTCACAATTGACTCTTACCCCTTAGTTCTCTTTATTTTTACGGATGCCTTGACGGTATACTTTAGAGCCTTAAAGTATAAACTCAGGAATAACACCAACCACCTACAATAAAGGTGTATGGAAGAGAAGGCTGGACAACTAAATATTGTCAGCTCAGGTGCAACAAGTACCATCCTTGACCCCATGAATCCTTCTGATGGAAGAAACATGAGTGTTGGTTGAGAAGCTTCAGGGAGAAGGAAGAAGAAAGCACAGGTACATGCAAAAGGAAAGCAGAAAAAAGAGATGCATAAGTGGTGCATGGGTGAGAGAGAACATAGAATAGAGCATCAAGGAGTGTGTTGTGCTTGCATGGAGAGAATGTATGCAACATAAGCCGAGCTCGTGCAGGATCAGGCATAAAGGAAATGGGTAGTAGGAACCCATGAGAAGACAAGAAACGTTTGGGTTGAAATGTGGAGAAGTCCATGAGTAAGAGAAAGAGGAAGATCAGAGCAGACAAACAAGAATTGGAGCAAGAAAGTGTTGCGTGGTTGGTCTAAAAACCAAACCCGGCCTAAGTTGAGAGGGCTTTCTGAGGGACGGTGACGCTGTGAAGGGAATCCCTTGTGCAAAGGAAATCTAGTTGGGAAGGCATTTGATAAACCTGTGGAGGCCTTGGGCAAGGTGGGTGCAGAGAGTTTTCAACCAGTGGTTATGTGAAGGAAAGTGGACTTCACACTTGAAACTTCTATGAGAGTAAGAGTAATTCCCTTGGTGGTATCATGGCTTGGCACGAGGGTGTCCAGATTGTAGAGAAGATAGTGCATCTGAGCCTATGGTTGGGTGGAAAAGCGCTCACCCACAGTCAGTTGGATCTGCTATAGCTTGTAAAACAGATAAGTGTTCATTATGCTCTGCATATTGAATAAAATGAATCGCTCATGACAATTTTTGTATTCATGAGAATGTATGGAATGATGGGAAAATGAATGGTTGTGTGAACCCTGTAAATGTATTGTGTGTGTAAAGTTCAATTCCATACGTGTTATCTTCTCTTGAATGCATGCATAGGTATTATATATTATGGTTGTAGATTTGTGAAATGCTTGAGAATGGAAATGGATGAAATTGCATGGTTTGCATAGAAACCTGTGAGGGCACGGAGATGGGCTATAAGCCATGTGTTTCATGTGTGAAAAATAATTTACCCTTTGGGCTTTTTTCCCTACACAATTTCCTTGAGACCCCATGAACCTTTTTTTGAATGGTTTGTATGTGGAAATGGAAATTTTATAGGATACAGATGATGGTTCACTGATATGTCTTAGAGCATAGTCCTAACATGCGGGTTGGCAGACCTTGTGGGGACTGTAGTCATCCTTGTACTTGAATGTTCCTGGGCATGCAGTTAAAATGATGGAGAAAAGCCATAAATGGGCTAAGTGTTGAGGCAGAATCTCGGTCGTCCATCGAGTAGTGGGCGTGGATCTCGACTGTTCATCAGGGATCCGTGTTCGAAAAGACTTGCTTGGAAAGACTTGTTTTGAAGGATTTGATAGATTGTCATGGGTGGAGTTTCTGAGAAGGAGAAGACCCGAATGCGCAAGCCCGAGCGGGGGTAAATCATTGATCTATCGCAGAGCTAGACCGTAAGGATCTAAGATGTTAGATATGTCAAGCCAAAGGGTGTACTAAGTAATGCATCAGTTTGGGAGACGGCAACGATCTCAATCGTTGATCAACATATTTTTCAGCCATCTGATCTGTCAGAAGTGCATGTTACCTCGAAAGGGACCTAGAGTGTGTTGGTTTCCATGTCAACCTACTGAGTCGGCATGCCACGTTAGTTGAGTGACAGATGGAGGCTTGTCATTGGGTACACTTCAACAAGGATAAACAAGTCTGAGATTTTCACGTGGCAAGTGACACATGGAGGGGGACAAGTGTCCTCTTGCTATAGATTTGGATGAAGATAGGGGTTGTTATTAGTTGAGTAGTTTTAGGTCTGAAATTGAATATGGGTCATTGATCACAGTCAATCTAGACCATTCGATCTATCATAAAGATTGTTGTTTAGGAGGGCCTATTTGGAAGAGGCATTTTGGAAAGGCTTGGTCGGAAGGGTCTGCGTGAATTGGTGTGGTTGGAGCTTTCGAAAGGGAGAACCTGATGGCATGAGCTTGACGAGGTGAGGATATTCGATCTTCCAAAGAGCCAATCTGAATAGATATGCAAAGATCTTGACTTCGCATAGATATGGACCATTGATCATAAACAATTTGAGTCATCATACTACATTCGGGAGGTTGCCATCAAAAGGAATTGATTAGGAAGGATTTCCATGTGGTGTAATCTCGATGAAAGAGTCTGAAATTGTTCGAGAGTTTGGACTTCGGACAGACTTGCGAAGAATTATAACTGGAGTTCTAATGAGGGTTTTCCGATGAAGGGTATCCTATAGTATTGTGGGATCAAAATCCCAATGGCTTGTGTCTGAGGGATTTTCAGCGGTCCACGTTAGTTGGAACGTGCAAGATAGGTCAATGTGGATGCAAGTAGGGGAATGATGTGGAGTGTTCCACATGGAGGCCACATTGGATAGGTGATGTCATTAAAGGAAATGTCCAAGGAACTTTGAAGGGCCATAAATTTATGCTTGGAGCTCATATTTGAGCATGAAGGTAGTCATTGGAAAGCTCTCGAAGAGCAAAACTAGTCGGTGGACTCAAAATTGAGTTTGGATTTCTAGATTTGAAGAGAATTAAGAAGGTTGGAAGAGGAATTTTGACACCCCACCAACCTAAGGAAAGGTTAGGGGGTTGGGAGTGTGATAGAGTGATATATTAGCAAAGTTCAAACTCTAGGCCTAGATGGGCCACAAAACAATCACGAAACTGGTATATCAAGGCCAAGACAAGCATGTTAGAACATTTGTTTCTACTTTAAAATGTTAAATTACCAACTGCACAAACTTCTTAAAAGAAGGAATGCAGACCAAACCTTGTTTTCAAAATATTTTACAACAGAAAATCATGTTGAGTTGGGATGACCCCAAGAATGAATTTAATCATTTTGAGGAACACTAAAAACATATTCATAAGTGTGAATGGCATTTGTATTAGAGCCTGATTGGGGAGGGATGTTAAGAGCCACTGAAAGCCTTATCAAGGCCTAATAATTGCATGCATTTTAAGTGCATGATTAGCTAACTGTGGCGTGTTGTTTCAGCACTAAGAGGAACACAATGCACTGAAGGGAATGATAATAGAAATGACAATTTGGAATGGAAAGAAACGTTAGGTATAAGAAATAAGGAATCATATGAGAGGAGGGTTATGGAAAAATCCTCCAAGCTTGGCAGAGCCAGAGAAACTCTAGAGGTTGAACTTCAAAGTTACATGAGTGATAAAAGAAGCTTATCAAAGCAAATGGTTTAGGTATTAGACCTAAGTAATCAAAGATAGACCATAGAGGCAAGATGATTAAACCTGATGCAAGGACCGAGCCTCTTGCAATTATGATTGTTGTTTATATAAGGGCCAAGACCCTTATGGATGTTTCCTTGTGATTAAGTAATTGATCAAGAGATACCATGGTTAATTCGTCTAGCATTGCAGTGGGAGAGATTTGTTGTTGGCTATCCACTTATGAGTAAGTGGATCGATTTTTTTGACCATAAGGGTTGAGTGGACCCGTGAATTATAGAAGATATCATATGCTTGGAAGTCAAGGTGACAGGTCTCTGCTAAGACGATTTATGACATGATCGTAGTGTACATGCTACTACAATATGAAGAAAAAGTGCAACTGAAGCTTAGTGAAAAGCGACATTCAGTATGTTGACTGGTGAAGGGCATGGCCAAACAATGCAACCATGAGAATGAGGGGGAATATCTCAACTTTCCTACTTATATTTGAAATATCTCTCTCGGTTTTGAAAAGACTATTGTATGTTTTGGGTTTAGAGCATAAAAAGATAGATTAGATATGCACTAATAAAGCATGTGGATGGTAAAATGCTAAGTGCATGTAGATATGTTGCCAGTGCATATGATAATGATGAGCATATGCATAATATGCATCCAGACTTATTAAGAAGTTTGCTAACGTAAACTATTATGATGAATATTTATAATCAATGGTGATCAGGTAACCAAGAAGGGTTGACAACATGGATGACAGTGCTAGGGATGTTACATACAACATTGTGAGGAGAAGGTTGTGGATAATGAGGTGTTGGTCCAGAATTGGGGAAAAAAGGAGAGCATGAACCTCCCCGAGACAATAATGGATTAGGTAGCACCCAATGGCAAAGGACAACCATATAGGTATGGTTTGATATGTCCAAGTGGTGATAGGGAATTTAGGTAAGGATTCCCTTAATAAAAGTTAAGGATTGGAAATGACTAAGGCATGAATGGTTAATAATGTAGAATTTAGTACTTGATATGCATTGGGTAATGCCATGATTACCTAGTTGATTTTGATCTATGAAATGTTTAATAACAAGTGTGCAAGAGTGATCTCTTGCTTATTTTTATCATTTGAAAAATGGAAACATATTTATGAATGCACGTGATAAATGTGTGGATATG
>JASDQU010737954.1:42773-53606 GCA_032191745.1 Picea mariana
ATCTTATCGCAATTTCGGGATTCTGGGTTCAGCGATAACATACCTCTGGTCAACATGATCCCCGAAATCTCGATCCCCAATTTCCCAAAAAATGGAAGTCAGTTTTTAATCTTGATTAATTAATTTATTAATACGATCGTTAAGGCCTAAACCTAATCTTATCGTGATTTCGCATTTTCGGGAATCGGGTTTTAGCGAGGCCATACCTCATGTATCCCCGATCCCCAAAATGCGAAGTCTCGAACCATAATCAGCGTTTAGACTGAATTAACTCTGTTTTAAAAACACGATTAACGGTAATTAAAACTTCTTAGGTATTTTCTTATTTTCGGTACCGTTGAATGAAATCTTCTGAATTTTGAATTCAAAAGTGCCAAAATACATCCATATTAATAAACGAATAACTGATCAATGCAGCGACACTAATGTGTATCTCAGAAATATTTTTTGCATTAAATGTAATTAATTACAGGTCAGTTGTGTCAGTGTTTTCGTCATAAAAACAAGTTTAAGGCGAATTAAAAATCTGTGTTCCAAAACCTATGCTTGTTCTGTCTTTCAAAGGTAATTCACATTCGACCAAGCTCATACGCTTCTTTCCTGTGACAGGTTTTCCTTCTAACATAAAGCTATGGCGCCAAAGAAAGCATCGAAGAAAAGTGAAGATACAGAGGAGATGCATAACCCAGAAGGAGATATCATATCCGACACTATGCCACGCGCCATCGACTCAATTAAATCCTGGAGAGGAATCTATGAACTCTTAGATTACGAAATCAAAAATTCTCCTGCTGATTCTAAGAATCACCATCGGGATATAGCAGAATCAGAGCTTCATAAGATCGCAGCACGCCCTCGGCTCATGGCATACAACGACATGATCAATTGGGCCTTGGAGAAGGTTGATATCCCGACGAGAAGCATTTTAAACGATCAAGCAGTCGTTGTCGACTCATTCAGACCAGAGCATATACAAGTAATGTACAAACTCTCACCAAATCCTAAGTACATCTATAATGTTGAATTTACAGCTGAGTTTCAAAGGAAAGAATGTATTGAGGCAAACCTTGCAGAAAACAAGAAAATAACCAGAGAGGTTAATGACGACTGTCAAGGAATTTTCGACCTTTTAGATAAAGCTTCTTTGAACATTGGAAGAAACAACTGTCCAGGGTTGTTAGGAGAAATTAACATTGGTAAGCATCAGTTAAGATTCAAAGAGGATCTGGAAGAAATTCAGGTAGAGATCCCACAAATAAAGGTAATCAATGTCACTCAAATCGACAAATGGATAGTAATCCTGAACTTAAAGTTACAAACTATTAAGTTCACAAGAAAGATAATCGAAGACCGTCTGCCTAAACTACAAAGAAAGTTCTTCCTATTTGAGGCGAAAGATATTCCAGAAGCTCCCAGAGTTTTGGTGCAATTTCTGGGACAATGTATTCGATGTCTTAAAATAGAAGAAGGAAGTTCATAAACGAAGACATGAAATATTGTTTTAGATATTTTCATCATTGAAATAATAAAGAAGTTAAAATAGAGATGTAAACGGTTCAACATTGCTCATTCATGTAACCGTTAGTCTTCGGAAGTTAGTTAATCACCAACGGGAAAAATGTTTTGTGATATGTATAAATATAATTTCACAAGACTGAGAAGTGGCTTTTTGTTTTTGGGGAGCCAATTGTATCAGAAGTTTTTCGATTTACAGTGATATAGATAAAGAAGAAGAGATTCTGAATTCTATCAACTTGAAGTTATGTGTTCCTTTACTTTGTTTTCAATATCTTTCAACATCTTTCTTTTCATGTCTTTCTAATGAATGATCAGCTATAGTTTAACTAAAAATTCTATTATAGTTTGAATTTATTTGATTATCTAATCATTTACAATTTTTCCTCTGTGATTGTTATCGGCAGTTTCAAGACCTGTAGGTCATTTGGATGGTTATATTTTATATTTCATTAGAAATCTTGTTTTCTCTCCTTCTTCTGTCATGATATGAGATTCTTTCATGATTAAAGCCTCATATTTTTTGACAGCGTTACTTTTGTTATTATTTTACTATTCTCAAATTACTTCAAGTACAGGAGACAGCCTCTACTGTTATTGTGTTATTATTTTGAGTTCCAAAACTCCTTTTCTATTTCATCCCTCAAAACTAAAGCAACAAATCTTTAAACATTTTATAATTCAATAAATTTTACCCTCCATGACTGTCCCAAATAATAGACAGCCTAACATAGAACCTGGCCTTCAAGATCAAACTACCATTGCTTTGAACTTATTTAATACTATCCTGCAAACAACAACTACCCAGGTCGAATTTGAATTCTCATGGGCAGTTATCGAGAGAGACATCAGCATCCAAGAGCAATGGGAAGCTAGATAGAGGCAGTGGAGAAACCAACTCTGATTTACCCTTCACAATTGATTCTTACCCCTTAGTTCTCTTTATTTTTATGGATGCTTTGACGGTATACTTTAGAGCCTTAAAGTATAAACTCGCGAATAACACCAAACACCTACAATAAAGGTGTATGGAAGAGAAGGCCGGACAACTAAAGATTGTTAGCTCAGGTGCAACAAGTACCATCCTTGACCCCGTGAATCCTTCTGATGGAAGAAACATGAGTATTGGTTGAGAAGCTTCAGGGAGAAGGAAGAAGAAAGCACAGGTACATGCAAAAGGAAAGCAGGAAAAAGAGGTGCACAAGTGGTGCATGGGTGAGAGAGAACATAGAAGAGAGCATCAAGGAGTGTGTTGTGCTTGCATGGAGAGAATGTATGCAACAGAAGCCGAGCTCGTGCAGGATCAGGCATAAAGGAAATGGGTAGCAGGAACCCATGAGAAGATAAGAAACGTTTGGGTTGAAATGTGGAGAAGTCCATGAGTAAGAGAAAGAGGAAGATCAGAGCAGACAAAAAAGAATTGGAGCAAGAAAGTGTTGTGTGGCTGGTCTGAAAACCAAACCCGACCTAAGTTGAGAGGGCTTTCTGAGGGACGGTGACGTCGTGAAGGGAATCCCTTGTGCAAAGGAAATCTAGTTGGGAAGGCATCTGATAAACCTATGGAGGCCTTGGGCAAGGTGGGTGTAGAGAGTTTTCAACCAGTGGTTATGTGAAGGGAAGTGGACTTCACACTTGAAACTTCTATGAGAGTAAGAGTAATTCCCTTCAGGGTATCATGGCCTGGCACGGGGGTGTCTAGATTGCAGAGAAGATAGTGCATCTAAGCCTATGGTCGGGTGGAAAAGCGCTCACCCACAATCAGTTGGGTTGGCTACAGCTTGTAAAACAGATAAGTGTTCATTATGCTCTGTGTATTGAATAAAATGAATCGCTCGTGCCAATTTTTGTATTCATGAGAATGTATGGAATGATGGGAAAATGAATGGTTGTGTGAACCCTGTAAATGTCTTGTGTGTGTAAAGTTCAATTCCATACGTGTTATCTTCTCCTGAATGCATGCATAGGTATTATATATTATGGTTGTAGATTTGTGAAATGCTTGAGAATGGAAATGGATGAAATTGCATGGTTTGCATAAAAACCTGTGAGGGCACGGAGATGGGCTATAAGCCATGTGTTTCATGTGTAAAAAATAATTTACCCTTTGGGCTTTTTTTCCCTGCACAATTTCCTTGAGACCCCATGAACCTTTTTTTGAATAGTTTGTATGTGGAAATGGAAATTTTATAGGATACAGATGATGGTTTATTGATATGTCTTAGTGCATAGTCGCAACATGCGGGTTGGCAGACCTTGCGGGGACTGTAGTCATCCTTGTACTTGAATGTTCCTGGGCATGCAGTTAAAATGATGGATAAAATCCATAAATGGGCTAAGTATTGAGGCAGAATCTCAGTCGTCCATCGAGTAGTGGGCGTGGATCTCGACTGTTCATCGGGGATCCGCGTTCGAAAAGACTTGCTTGGAAATACTTGTTCTGAAGGATCTGATAGATTGTCATGGGTGGAGTTTCTGAGAAGGAGAAGACCCGAATGTGCAAGCCCGAGCGGGGGTAAATAATTGATCTATCGCAGAGCTAGACCGTAAGGATCTAAGCTGTTAGATATGTCAAGCCAAAGGGCCTACTAAGTAATGCATCGGTTTGGGAGACGACAACGATCTCAATCGTTGATCAACATATTTTTCAGCCATCTGATCTGTCGAAAGTGCATGTTACCTCGAAAGGGACCCAGAGTGTGTTGGTTTCCATGTCAACCTACTAAGTCGGCATGCCACGTTAGTTGAGTGACAGATGGAGGCTTGTCATTGGGTACACTTCAACAAGGATAAACAGGTCTGAGATTTCCACGTGGCAGGTGACACATGGAGGGGGACAAGTGTCCTCTTGCTGTAGATTTGGACGAAGATAAGGGTTGTTATCAGTTGAGTAGTTTTAGGTCTGAAATTGAATATGGGTCATTGATCACAGTCGATCTAGACCATTCGATCTATCATAAAGATTGTTGTTTAGGAGGGCCTATTTGGAAGAGGCATTTCAGAAAGGCTTGGTCGGAAGGGTCTGCGTGAATTGGTGTGGTTGGAGCTTCCGATAGGGAGAACCTCATGGCATGAGCTTGACGAGGTGAGGATAGTCAATCTTCCAAAGAGCTAATCTGAATAGATATGCAAAGATCTTGACTTCGCATAGATATGGACCATTGATCATAAACAATTCGAGTCATCATACTATGTTCGGGAGGTTGCCATTGAAAGGAGTTGATTAGGAAGGATTTCCATGTGGTGTAATCTTGATGAAAGAGTCTGAAATTGTTCGAGAATTTGGACTTCGGACAGACTTGCGAAGAATTGTAACTAGAGTTATGTTGAAGGTTTTCCGATGAAGGGTATCCTATAGCATTGTGGGATCAAAATCCCAATGGCTTGTGTCTGAGGGATTTTCAGCGGTCCACGTTAGTTGGAACATGCAAGATAGGTCAATGTGGATGCAAGCAGGCTAATGATGTGGAGTGTTCCACATGGAGGCCACATTGGATAGGTGACGTCATCAAAGGAAATGTCCAAGGAACTTTGAAAGGCCATAAATTTATGCTTGGAGCTCGTATTTGAGCATGAAGGTAGTCATTGGAAAGCTCTCAAGGAGAAAAACTAGTCGGTGGACTCAAAATTGAGTTTGGATTTCTAGATTTGAAGAGAATTAAGAAGGTTGGAAGAGGAATTTTGACACCCCACCAACCTAAGGAAAGGTTAGGGGGTTGGGAGTGTGATAGAGTGATATATTAGCAAAGTTCAAACTCTAGGCCTGGATGGGCCACAAAACAATCACGAGACTGGTATATCAAGGCCAAGACGAGCATGTTAGAACATTTGTTTCTACTTTAAAATGTTAAATTACCAACTGCACAAACTTCTTAAAAGAAGGAATGTAGACCAAACCTTGTTTTCAAAATATTTTACAACAGAAAATCATGTTGAGTTGGGATGACCCCAAGAATGAATTTAATCATTTTGAGGAACACTAAAAACATATTCATAAGTGTGAATGGCATTTGTATTAGAGCCTGATTGGGGAGGGATGTTAAGAGCCACTRRAAGCCTTATCAAGGCCTAATAATTGCATGCATTTTAAGTGCATGATTAGCTAACTGTGGCRTGTTGTTTCAGCACTAAGAGGAACACAATGCACTGAAGGGAATGATAAYAGAAATGACARTTTGGAATGGAAASAAACGTTAGGTATAAGAAATAAGGAATCATATGAGAGGAGGGTTATGGAAAAATCCTCCAAGCTTGGCAGAGCCAGAKAAAMTCTAGAGGTTGAACTTCAAAGTTACATGAGTGATAAAAGAAGCTTATCAAAGCAAATGGTTYAGGTATTAGACCTAAGTRATCAAAGATAGACCATAGAGGCAAGATGATTAAACCTGATGCAAGGACCGAGCCTCTTGCAATTATGATTGTTGTTTATATAAGKGCCAAGACCCTTATGGATGTTTCCTTGTGATTAAGTAATTGATCAAGAGATACCATGGTTAATTCGTCTAGCATTGCAGTGGGAGAGATTTGTTGTTGGCTATCCACTTATGAGTAAGTGGATCGATTTTTTTGACCATAAGGGTTGAGTGGACCCGTGAATTATAGAAGATATCMTATGCTTGGAAGTCAAGGTGACAGGTCTCTGCTAAGACRRTTTATGACATGATCGYAGTGTACATGCTACTACAATATGAAGAAAAAGTGCAACTGAAGCTYAGTGAAAAGCGACATTCAGTATGTTGACTGGTGAAGGGCATGGCCAAACAATGCAACCATGAGAATGAGGGGGAATATCTCAACTTTCCTACTTATATTTGAAATATCTCTCTCAGTTTTGAAAAGACTGTTGTATGTTTTGGGTTTAGAGCATAAAAAGATAGATTAGAAATGCACTAATAAAGCATGTGGATGGTAAAATGCTAAGTGCATGTAGATATGTTGCCAGTGCATATGATAATGATGAGCATATGCATAATATGCATCTAGACTTATTAAGAAGTTTGCTAACGTAAACTATTATGATGAATATTTATAATCAATGGTGATCAGGTAACCAAGAAGGGTTGACAACATGGATGACAGTGCTAGGGATGTTACATACAACCTTGTGAGGAGAAGGTTGTGGATAATGAGGTGTTGGTCCAGAATTGGGGGAAAAAGGAGAGCATGAACCTCCCCGAGACAATAATGGATTAGGTAGCACCCAATGTCAAAGGACAACCATATAGGTATGGTTTGATATGTCCAAGTGGTGATAGGGAATTTAGGTAAGGATTCCTTTAATAAAAGTTAAGGATTGGAAATGACTAAGGCATGAATTGTTAATAATGTAGAATTTAGTACTTGATATGCATTGGGTAATGCCATGATTACCTAGTTGATTTTGATCTATGAAATGTTTAATAACAAGTGTGCAAGAGTGATCTCTTGCTTATTTTTATCATTTGAAAAATGGAAACATATTTATGAATGCACGTGATAAATGTGTGGATATGTGGTTTGGATGCATATTGGAAATGCATGTCTATGATTTCATCTGAAATATTGGGTGAATTACTTAAATAATAAGAGTTGTGCGTAACTCATGAAAATGACATCATTTCAAGTGTTGTTGAATTTTGTAATAAGGAAGTCATATGCTAAAGTAGTCCCATGTGGATGGATTGTGGAAAGCCTATGTCAAGAGAACAAAGCTTCATAAATTAATAACTGCTGAAAATTTAGCATTGGGTTGAAAAGCCTATACGTAAAAGAATCTTGGATTATATTTTAAGAATAATGCATGTGTGGAAGACATGCAAATGAAATGTCAATCATTTTGAATTCTGATTTAGTGGTTGATGTATAAGAATGCATTGTATTAAATTGAAAATTGAATTTATAAGCTAACCTTGATGTGTTAGTGTGTTGTTGTGTTTAGGGAAGGAGGACTCTCTTAATGGGGGGAATTCAAGACAGACTTAACTGAGACTGCTCAAGGAAATGGAGCAGGCAGGCCCAAAAAGGGGCAGAGTTTGTATGCTTGTGTAACTTGAATTAAGATTTTATAGAGGAGATGGAAAAAGGGAGAATCCCTTGACTCCTCTCTTGTTGATTTTTGTATTTCTCTAGCATGAGAATTTTTTTATATGTGAATGATTTAGGAATAAGAGTGTTGACGGTTGTATGACATCAAAACAACTGAAATATATTAATGCTTGCACCTATGAACACATTGAGGAATAATGTGGTAAAGTGCAGTTAGATATGCTAGGACATATCTGAAAATGTTTATTGATGTAAAATGCTATGGTACATGCATTTTGACTTGACATGACATCTGATAAAATGTTGATTTTAATTGCTACGTGTGGAAAGATTGGAGCTATGTGTGGAAAATATTGGAGCTATTGAGGAGATAGTTGTCAATGGTAAATAACCTCATACAGAGGGAAAAAAGACAAGAAGGTCGATAATGACAAATTGGTGAAGGGACCTTATGAGCTCCCATAAAGCATCAATTGATGAGGTAATAGTAGAAGGATTGTTGACAACCATGATAGGAATAAAGTTAGCATGCCCATGTTGCATGATATTTGAAAGGGATTGGGTAAGGATTCCTTTTGAAAATATTTTATATTTTGATGACACAACTTTAATGTTGCTTGACTGTTGTTTGTCAGTAATACCCAAGTAGGGTATGATTCAGGGAAGAGAACCTAAATGATAGAGGGAGGAACCTTTGGAAGTCAAGGATGGTTAAAATACTTGCAATGAATTCATGAACAAATGAGTCATGAATGCATTGTTTTGCATAGATGCATTTAAGTGAAAATGTTAATTTTCATAATTTTATGATTTGTTTTGCTAATTTGAGGACAAAATCATATCAAGTTAGGAAGAATAGTGTTGTTGTGGCATTAAGTGCCAATAAAGGTTTTCTATAGGGTGAGAGGTTGGATGAAAATTCCATCTCACCATAGGGGGAATGCTTGACATAGACATGTGGCATTCCAAAAGAAATGCAAAGATGCATGGTGTAAAGGTGGCCATGGGAATTGGCACATTGGTTTATTTACATATGGTGTTTGATTGCATTATGGAAAGCTTGGTGTGCTAAATAATGCATGTAGAAAGAATGTTGCTATCATTCCATATCATATGATTTGTGAATAAAAGTAGTGCAATTGTCAGTATGCACATTTTTAAGATCATTGTGAGCCAATGAAAGTATAATGTACATGGAATACTAATACTTTTGTTGTGAGAAGGTTGAAAATTGCAGGACGATGGTCTTGGATATGGAAACAAAGTAAGTCCGTAAGGAATACCAATGCATGTTGTTGCAAAGAGACAAATTGTTATGAGAAGGAAGTCTCATACTTGTGAGATTTGGTTCCTATATGGAACAAATTTTAAAACTCATATGTGGAATACAAAATTTGTGGAGAACACATTTGAGAGGATTTTTAATTGAAATTGAAGTAACAATGTCTCATTGATACTGTATGAATGTATGATGCAGGTGAGATGATAGATCTTTCATGAAAAGACAGATGATGGATGTCGAGATGGAAAGCATGAAAAGGGCCATTGCTAGGACATGAGACCCATGTGATATGCCATCATCACCATTTATATGGTTATGTTGTATTAGAGTTGGCCCGAGGGATGCCTTAGTTGTAAGACTCGATGAAGTCTTTGAGATCTTCCTATATGAGAAAGCCTTGGTACGAAATATGGATCATCGAGGGACTGTGCAATAGAGAAGGGGATTCCTGAGCCTGGAATGCGAGTAACTGCAATGAGGAGGAGACTTGGATAACTCTTATTATTTGTTGATTGGGATCATGAGCACAATGGGTATGTTGAGGAAAAAATGATTTGAGTATAATGTGGCAACCATGTGGATGTGAATCCATGAATGCACAACTAAGTATCATGCTAAATTGTATATTTCACCCATAATTATGAACAACAATAAATATTTATGCATTGAAATTGTTTTAATAATGCATGTTGTTTGATATTTTTGTAGGCACGTGTTGGAATGCCAAGAATTTGGGAGAGGACTAGACCGAGAAGAGGAAGACCTTGTTGGAGTGGTTAAAGGATGAAGACATGGTAGGTGTTGTTGAGAAGAAGAACGTCGAGGATGTTGTTCCTTTTGAAGGGGAAGGGGAATGTAACAACTCGTTTTTAATCCCTAATTAATTTGTAATTAATTATGAGTAACGATGGTTTATCTCGGCATGGAGATAATATTGCCATGTTGTGGCTTGTAAATTTTGTAATGTATATTGTTTAATAAATGAAATATGTTGCACAACTGACTAATGGGTGGAGCACACGCTCTAGCCATGATACCACGAGAGGGAGTAGTGAGGGGCCAGAAAGGGGATCAATGTGCTAAGTAGCCCAAGCCACCTTTATGAATTATGTTGGGGGAAATACCCATGATTTCCTCTAGCTTGTCGTTGAAGCAAACTAGTTAATGAAGGGAGGTTGGCAGTTGATGAGCGAGCCACCTACAATAAAGATGTATGGAAGAGAAAGATGGAAAACTAAATATTGTCAGCCCAAGTGCAACAAGTACCATACTTGACCCCATGAATCTTTCTGATAGAAGAAAGAGGAGTATTGGTCAAGAAGCTTGGGGGAGAAGGAAGAAGAATGTGGGTACGTGCAGAAGGAGAGCAGGAAAAAGAGGTGCATGAACAGTGCATGAGTGAGAGAGAACATAGAAGAGAGCACTAGGGAGTGTGATGTGCTTGAGTGGAGAGAAAGCATGCAACAAAATCTGAGCTCGTGTATGAGTAGGAAGAAAGAAAATGGGTAGAAGGAACCCATGAGAAGACAAGAAATGTCTAGGTTGAAATGTGGAGAGGTCCACGAGTAAGAGAAAGAGGAAGACAAGAGCATACATACAAGAATCAGAGCAAGAACGTGTTGTGTGGTTGGTCTAAAAACTTAACCTGACATGATTTGAAAGGATCGCGAGCTTGATGATTTCTGGACAGAAACCAACACTGGAAGGGGAAGGCATAAGGAATGTTGAAAACGTGAAGGGAATCCCTTGTGCAGAGGAAATCCAGCTGGGAAGGCATTTGATAAACCTATGGAGACCTTAGGCAAGGTGGGTGTAGAGGGTTTTCAACCAGTGGTTATGTGAATGAAAGTGGCCTTCACACTTGAAATTGCTTCGAGAGTATGAATAATTCCCCTGGTGGTATCATGTCCTGGCATGGGGGTGGACAAATTGCAGAGAAGATAGTGCATCTGAGCCAATGGTTGGGTGGAAAATCACTCACCCACAGTTAGTTGGGCCGGCTACAGCTTGTAAAA
>JASDQU010737954.1:53656-68304 GCA_032191745.1 Picea mariana
TAACAAGTGTGCAAGAGTGATCTCTTGCTTATTTTTATCATTTGAAAAATGGAAACATATTTATGAATGCACGTGATAAATGTGTGGATATGTGGTTTGGATGCATATTGGAAATGCATGTCTATGATTTCATCTGAAATATTGGGTGAATTACTTAAATAATAAGAGTTGTGCGCAACTCTTGAAAATGACATCATTTCAAGTGTTGTTGAATTTTGTAACAAGGAAGTCGTATGCTAAAGTAGTCCCATGTGGATGGATTGTGGAAAGCCTATGTCAAGAGAACAAAGCTTCATAAATTAATAATTGCTGAAAATTTAGCAATGGGTTGAAAAGCCTATAAGTAAAAGAATCTTGGATTATATTTTAAGAATAATGCATGTGTGGAAGACATGCAAATGAAATGTCAATCATTTTGAATTCTGATTTAGTGGTTGATGTATAAGAATGCATTGTATTAAACTGAAAATTGAAGTTATAAGCTAACCTTGATGTGTTAGTGTGTTGTTGTGTTTAGGGAAGGAGGACTCTCTTAATGGGGGGAATTCAAGACAGACTTAACTGAGACTGCTCAAGGAAATGGAGCAGGCAGGCCCAAAAAGGGGCAGAGTTTGTATGCTTGTGTAACTTGAATTAAGACTTTATAGAGGAGATGGAAAAAGGGAGAATCCCTTGACTCCTCTCTTGTTGATTTTTGTATTTTTCTAGCATGAGAATTTTTTTATATGTGAATGATTTAGGAATAAGAGTGTTGATGGTTGTATGACATCAAAATAACTGAAATATATTAATGCTTGCAGCTATGAACACATTGAGGAATAATGTGGTAAAGTGCAGTTAGATATGCTAAGACATATCTGAAAATGTTTATTGATGTAAAATGCTATGGTACATGCATTTTGACTTGACATGACATCTGATAAAATGTTGATTTTAATTGCTACGTGTGGAAAGATTGGAGCTATGTGTGGAAAATATTGGAGTTATTGAGGAGATAGTTGTCAATGGTAAATAACCTCATACAAAGGGGAAAAAGACAAGAAGGTCGATAATGACAAATTGGTGAAGGCACCCTATGAGCTCCCATAAAGCATCAGTTGATGAGGTAATAGTAGAAGGATTGTTGACAACCATGATAGGAATAAAGTTAGCATGCCCATGTGGCATGATATTTGAAAGGGATTGGGTAAGGATTCCTTTTGAAAATATTTTTTATTTTGATGACACAACTTTAATGTTGCTTGACTGTTGTTTGTCAGTAATACCCAAGTAGGGTATGATTCAGGGAAGAGGACCTGAATGATAGAGGGAGGAACCTTTGGAAGTCAAGGATGGTTAAAATACTTGCAATGAATTCATGAACAAATGAGTCATGAATGCATTGTTTTGGCATAGATGCATTTAAGTGAAAATGTTAATTTTCATAATTTTATGATTTGTTTTGCTAATTTGGGGACAAAATCATATCAAGTTAGGAAGAATAGTGTTGTTGTGGCATTAAGTGCCAATAAATGTTTTCTATAGGGTGAGAGGTTGGATGAAAATTCCATCTCACCATAGGGGGAATGCTTGACATAGACATGTGGCATTCCAAAAGAAATGCAAAGATGCATGGTGTAAAGGTGGGCATGGAAATTGGCACATTGGTTTATTTACATATGGTGTTTGATTGCATTATGGAAAGCTTGGTGTGCTAAATAATGCATGTAGAAAGAATGTTGCTATCATTCCATATCATATTATTTGTGAATAAAAGTAGTGCAATTGTCAGTATGCACATTTTTAAGATCATTGTGAGCCAATGAAAGTATAATGTACATGGAATACTAATACTTTTGTTGTGAGAAGGTTGAAAATTGCAGGGAGATGGTCTTGGATATGGAAACAAAGTAAGTCCATAAGGAATACCAATGCATGTTGTTGCAAAGAGACAAATTATTATGAGAAGGAAGTCTCATACTTGTGAGATTTGGTTCCTATATGGAACAAATTTTAAAACTCATATGTGGAATACAAAATTTGTGGGGAACACATTTGAGAGGAATTTTAATTGAAATTGAAGTAACAATGTCTCACTGATACTGTATGAATGTATGATGCAGGTGAGATGATAGATCTTTCATGAAAAGACAGATGATGGATATTGAGATGGAAAGCATGAAAAGGGCCATTGCTAGGACATGAGACCCATGTGATATGCCATCATCACCATTTATATGGTTATGTTGTATTAGAGTTGGCCCGAGGGATGCCTCAACTGTAAGACTCGATGAAGTCTTTGAGATCTTCCTGTATGAGAAAGCCTTGGTACGAAATATGGATCATCGAGGGACTGTGCAATAGAGAAGGGGATTCCTGAGCTTGGAATGCGAGTGACCGCAATGAGGAGGAGACTTGGATAACTCTTATTATTTGTTGATTGGGATCATGAGCACAATGGGTATGCTGAGGAAAAAATGATTTGAGTATAATGTGGCAACCATGTGGATGTGAATCCATGAATGCACAACTAAGTATCATGCTAAATTGTATATTTCACCCATAATTATGAACAACCATAAATATTTATGCATTGAAATTGTTTTAATAATGCATGTTGTTTGATATTTTTGTAGGCATGTGTTGGAATGCCAAGAATTTGGGAGAGGACTAGACCGAGAAGAGGAAGACCTTGTTGGAGTGGTTAAAGGATGAAGACATGGTAGGTGATGTTGAGAAGAAGAACATCGAGGATGTTGTTCCTTTTGAAGGGGAAGGGGAATGTAACAACTCGTTTTTAATCCCTAATTAATTTGTAATTAATTATGAGTAACGATGGTTTATCTCAACATGAAGATAATATTGCCTTGTTGTGGCTTGTAAATTTTGTAATGGATATTGTTTAATAAATGAAATATGTTGCACAACTGACTAATGGGTGGAGCACACGCTCTGGCCATGATACCACGAGAGGGAGTAGTGAGGGGCCAGAAAGGGGATCAATGTGCTAAGTAGCCCAAGCCACCTTGATGAATTATGTTGGGGGAAATACCCATGATTTTCTCTAGCTTGTAGTTGAAGCAAACTAGTTAATGAAGGGAGGTTGGCAGTTGATGAGCGAACCACCTACAATAAATATGTATGGAAGAGAAGGATGGAAAACTAAATATTGTCAGCCCAAGTGCAACAAGTACCATACTTGACCCCATGAATCTTTCTGATAGAAGAAAGAGGAGTATTGGTCAAGAAGCTTGGGGGAGAAGGAAGAAGAATGTGGGTATGTGTAGAAGGGGAGCAGGAAAAAGAGGTGCATGAACAGTGCATGAGTGAGAGAGAACATAGAAGAGAGCACGAGGGAGTGTGATGTGCTTGAGTGGAGAGAATGCATGCAACAAAATCCGAGCTCGTGTATGAGTAGGAAGAAAGAAAATGGGTAGAAGGAACTCATGAGAAGACAATAAATGTCTAGGTTGAAATGTGGAGAGGTCCACGAGTAATAGAAAGAGGAAGAGAAGAGCATACATACAAGAATCAGAGCAAGAACGTGTTGTGTGGTTGGTCTAAAAACTTAACCTGACATGATTTGAAAGGGTCGCGGGCTTGATGATTTCTGGACAGAAACCAACACTGGAAGGGGAAGGCATAAGGAATGTTGAAATCGTGAAGGGAATCCCTTGTGCAGAGGAAATCCAGCTGGGAAGGCATTTGATAAACCTATGGAGACCCTAGGCAAGGTGGGTGTAGAGGGTTTTCAACCAGTGGTTATGTGAATGAAAGTGGCCTTCACACTTGAAATTGCTTTGAGAATATGAATAATTCCCCTGGTGGTATCATGTCCTGGCATGGGGGTGGACAAATTGCAGAGAAGATAGTGCATCTGAGCCAATGGTTGGGTGGAAAATCACTCACCCACAGTTAGTTGGACCGGCTACAGCTTGTAAAACATATAAGTGTTCATTATGATCCATTTGTTGAATAGAATGAATGGTTTGTGCCCATTTTTGTATTCATGAGAATGTATGGAATGATCGACAAATGAATGGTTGTGTGAACCTCGTAAATGTCGCGTGTGTAAAGTGCAATTCCATACGTATTATCTTTTCTTGAATGCATGCATAGGTAGCTCATATTATGGTTGTAGATCTGTGAAATGTTTGAGAATGGAAATGGATGAAATTGCATGGTTTGCATACAAACCTGTGAGGGCACAAAGATAGGTTGTAAGCCCTGTGTTTCCTGTGTGAAAAGTAATTTACCCTTTGGGTTTGTTTGCCCTGCACATTTCCTTGAGACCCTATGAACCTTTTTTTGAATGGTTTGTATGTGGAAATGGAAAGTTTGCAGGATACAAATCATGGTTTACTAATATGTCTTAGTGCAGAGTCCCAACATGTGGGTTAGCGGACCCTGCGGGGATTGTAGTCACCCTTGTACTTGAATGTTCCCACGCATGGAGTGAAAATGGTGGAGAAAAACCATAAATGGATTATGTGTTGAGGTGGAATATTGACTGCATGGATCTTGACTGTTCGTCGAGGATCCGTGTTCAAAAAGACTTGCTTGGAAAGACTTGTTCCAAAGGATATGGTAGATTAGCATGGGTGGAGTTTTCGACAAGGAGAAGACCTGAATGCATGAGCCTAAGTGGGTGTGAACCATTGATCCGTCATAGAGATAGACCATAAGGATTTGAACTGTCATATCCATCGGGCCAAAGGGACTACTAAGTAACACACATGTTTGGGAGACCTCAAGGACATGAGTCGTTGATCGACACGTTTGCCAACCATTTGATTTGTTATATGTGCATGTTACCTTGGAACAGACCTGGAGTGTGCTAGTTGCCACGTCAACCTGTTGAGTTGGCATGCCACATCAGCTGAGTGACAGATGGAGGCCCCTCATTGGGTACACGTTAGCAAGGATAAGTGGTTCCAATACTGCCATGAGGGAGGTGACAGGTGGAGGGGGACATGTGACCTCTTGCTGTAGATTTGGACGAAGAGAGGGGTCATTATCGATTGAGTAGTTTTAGGTCCGATATTGAATATGGGCCATTGATCACGATCGATCTAGGTCATTCAATATGTCGAAAAGACCGTGTTTGGGTGAGCCTGTTTGGAAGAAGCCTTTTGGAAATGATTGGTTAGAAGGGTCCACGTGAATTGGCGTGGTTGGAGGTTTTGACAGGGAGAACCTGACGACATGAGCCTGACGGGGTGAGGACCGTTGATCTTCGAGAGAGCTAGTTCAAATAGATCCGCAAAAATCTGGACCATTGATTTGGACTCCATAGAGATATGGACAGTTGATCATAAAAATTATGGGTTGTCAGACTATGTTTGAGACATTACCATCAGAAGAAATTGTTCAAGAAGGCTTTCTTTATGGTGTAAGCCCGATGAAAGAGTCAGACAATGTTTGGGAGTTTGGACTTCAGACATACCCACGAAGAATTGTAATTGGAGTTTCGATGAGGTTTTTTCGACAAAGGGTATCTGATAGCATTGCGGGATCAAAAGCTCGATGGCTTGTGTCCAAGGGATTGTTAGCAATCCATGTTAGCTAGAACGTTTGGGATAGGTCCATGTGGATGCGAGTAGGCTCATGATGTGGAGTGGTCCATGTGGAGGCCACGTTGGACATATGATGTCATTAAAGGAAATGGCCAAGGAAATTTGAAGGGTCATAACTTTCTGCCTGGAGCTTGAATTTGAGCATGAAGGAAGTCATTGAAAATCTCTTGAGTAGAACTAGTAGGTGGACTCATAGTTGAGTTTGGATCTATGGATTCGAAGAGAATTGAGAAGGTTAGAAGAGGAATTTTGACACCCCACCAGCCTGAGGAGAGGTTAGGGGGTCGGGCGTGTGTCACTAGTATTTAACATGGCCTAATAGTTGTCTAGGATTAGGGTTAAGGTTTTTGCATGCCTCAACTCTTAATTAGGGTTGGGGTTTATTGAATTTTCTGATTTTCAAATTTGATAATTATTGCCTTATGATATTGTGATCATAGAATAATTACACATTGAAAATCTCAACTAAAAATAGTAAGTAAATATTGTATGAGATGATATTGTATATGAGATGATTTGAGATAATATATTACAATTGAGGGGCCGATATATATACTTGGGCATAGTGCCCTTTCATTAATGGACATGTCTTTTCCATTATTGCCTTTCCGTTGATTAATTTATTATTAATTATTAATTATTGATTATTTATATTTATACATTATATTATAAATATATTATTTATATATTAATAATATAATATAAATATATATAGAATGTATGCCTGATGCTGCTAACTGGAAAAACATCAACACTCCCTCTCAGTGAGGGAGACATTCTGCATCTCGAGTATTTATCANGTCACCCTTGTACTTGAATGTTCCCACGTGTGGAGTGAAAATGGTGGAGAAAAACCATAAATGGATTAAGTGTTGAGGTGGAATATTGATTGCGTGGATCTTGACTGTTCGTCGAGGATCCGTGTTCGAAAAGACTTGCTTGGAAACACTTATTCCAAAGGATATGGTAGATTAGCATGGGTGGAGTTTTCGACAAGGAGAAGACCTGAATGCACGAGCCTGAGTGGGTGTGAACCATTGATCCATCATAGAGATAGACCATAAGGATTTGAACTGTCATATCCATCGGGCCAAAGGGACTGCTAAGTAACACACATGTTTGGGAGACCGCAAGGACATGAGTCGTTGATCGACACGTTTGCCAGTCGTTTGATTTGTTAGATGTGCATGTTACCTTGGAACAGACCTGGAGTGTGCTAGTTGCCACGTCAACCTGTTGAGTTGGCATGCCACATCAGCTGAGTGATAGATGGAGGCCCCTCATTGGGTACACGTCAGCAAGGATAAGTGGGTCCAGTACTACCACGAGGGAGGTGACAGGTGGAGGGGGACATGTGACCTCTTGCTGTAGATTTGGATGAAGAGAGGAGTCATTATCAGTTGAGTAGTTTTAGGTCCGATATTGAATATGGGTCATTGATCATGATCGATCTAGATCATTTGATATGTCGAAAAGACCGTGTTCAGGTGAGCCTGTTTGGAAGAAGCCTTTTGCAAAGGATTGGTCAGAAGGGTCCACGTGAATTGGCATGGTTGGAGCTTCTGACAGGGAGAACCTGACAACATGAGCCCGACGAGGTGAGGACCATTGATCTTCGAGAGAGCTAGTTCAAATAGATCCGCAAAAATATAGACCGTTGATTTGGACTCCATAGAGATATGGACAGTTGATCATAAAAAATATGGGTTGACAGACTATGTTTGAGACGTTACCATCGGAAGGAATTGTTTAGGAAGGCTTTCTTTATGGTGTAAGCCCGATGAAAGAGTCAGACAATGTTTGGGAGTTTGGACTTCAAACATACCCACAAAGAATTGTAATTGGAGTTTCGATGAGGTTTTTTCGACAAAGGGTATCTGATAGCATTGCGGGATCAAAAGCCCAATGGCTTGTGTCCAAAGGATTGTTATCAATCCACGTTAGCTAGAACGTTTGGGATAGGTCCATGTGGATGCGAGTAGGCTCATGACGTGGAGTGGTCCATGTGGAGGCCACGTTGGACATATGATGTCATTAAAGGAAATGGCCAAGGAAATTTGAAGGGTCATAACTTTCTGCCTGGAGCTCGAATTTGAGCATGAAGGAAGTCATTGAAAAGCTCTTGAGTAGAACTAGTTGATGGACTCATAGTTGAGTTTGGATCTATGGATTCGAAGAGAATTGAGAAGGTTAGAAGAGGAATTTTGACACCCCACCAGCCTGAGGAGAGGTTAGGGGGTCGGGCGTATGTCACTAGTATTTAACATGGCCTAATAGTTGTCTAGGGTTAGGGTTAAGGTTTTTGCATGCCTCAACTCTCAATTAGGGTTGGGGTTTATTGAATTTTCTGATTTTCAAATCTGATAATTATTGCCTTATGATATTGTGATCATAGAATAATTACACATTGAAAATCTCAACTAAAAATAGTAAGTAAATATTGTATGAGATGATATTGTATATGAGATGATTTGAGATAATATATTACAATTGAGGGCCCGATATATATACTTGGGAGTAGTGCCCTTTCATTAATGGACATGTCTTTTCCATTATTGCCTTTCTGTTGATTAATTTATTATTAATTATTAATTATTGATTATTTATATTTATACATTATATTATAAATATATTATTTATATATTTATAATATAATATAAATATATATAGAATGTATGTCTGATGCTACTAACTGGAAAAACATCAACACTCCCTCTCAGTGAGGGAGACATTCTGCATCTCGAGTATTTATCACTCCTAGTCAAATCAACATGACTAAGGAGAAAGACTACACCTGGTCCATTCACCACTAGCAAAGCCTCGTGAGTGAATGTATCATTTTCCCTTGGTCAAATCAGCATGGCCAAGCTAAGAGAATGTTTTTCCTATGTTGAAACATCAAAAATCCCTCTCAACGAGGGAGACATTCTGCATCTCGAGTCTTTATCGCTCCTATTCAAATCATCATGACTAAGGAGAAAGACTACACCTAGGCCATTCACCACTAGCAAAGCCCTGTGAGTGAATGTATCATTTTCCCTTGGCCAAATCGGCATGACCAATCTGGGAGAATGTCTACCCGATGATGAAACATCAACTAGCATCTCGAGTCTTTATCACTCCTAGTCAAATCAACATGACTAAGGAGAAAGACTACACCTAGGGAATTCACTATTAGCAAAGCCCCGTGAGTGAATGTATCATTTTTCCCTTGGTCAAATCGACATGACCAATCTGGGAGAATGTATGCCCGATGCTACATATTGATCATGTAGATCCATTTGGAAGTCACCACTGACTTCCCCTCATGTCTCGGCACAATATCTCACACATCATTATTTGTGATTGACTGATACTCTTCCATCATGGCATCCTTACAAACTTGTTGGCCTACCGCCTCTTCATAACTAGAAGGTTCAGAATCAATGATGTGACTCATCAATGCCATATAACTTTAGAACCTCTAAGGTTGTTTTCTCTCCCTAAAAGTACCACTGGGAGCTGTATGCCTCTCTCCATCCTGTATAGTGTCATGAAGCCATGTTGAGCTCTTCCTAGTCACTGTAACATCTCTAGGTAGATCCACTAGATCTATCGACTCCTCTTGATAGTCTGAAGGATGAACAAGTAGGAAAGAGAGATATGTACCCTTATCCTTTAGAGCCTCCTACTCCTCACTATCGATCTCCATGTGAGACTCATTGGACCTTACATCCTTAAGGCAGTTGTGCCATGTAATTAAGAAAATCACGACCCAAGGGAATGTAGTCACTTTGTGTGTACAGGTCGCTCACGACCATGACTAAGGCCACTCTGTGTGCATGGGCCACTGGCGACCATGATTGTACAATTTCAAAAAATAAAAGATAGGAAGTAGATCTATCAGATTTGTCACTGAAAGTTTTTTTTTTTTTAACTAGCTTCGAAATGCTCTGATACCATGTTGATTTTCTTTCAACCCTAGGTATGCTCTGATACCATGTTGAATTTTTTGATTTTCAGATCTGATTATTATTGCCTTATGATATTGTTATCATAGAATAATTACACACTGAAAATCTCAACTGAAAATAGTAAGTAAATATTGTATGAGATGATTTGAGATAATATATTACAATTGAGGACCTGATATATATACTTGGGCATAATTCCCTTTCATTAATGGACATGTCTTTTCCATTATTGTCTTTTCATTAATTAATTAATTATTGATAGTTTATATTATAAATATATTATGTATATATTTATAATATAATATAAATATGTATAGAATCTATGCCCGATGTTGAAACATCAACACTCCCTCTCAGCAAGGGAGACATTCTCCATCTCGAGTCTTTATCACTCCTAGTCAAATCAACTTGACTAAGGATAAAGACTATACCTGGGCCATTCACCACTAGCAAAGCCCTGTGAGTGAATGTATCATTTTCCCTTGGTCAAATAAGCATGACCAATCTGGGAGAATGTATGCTCGATGTTGAAACATCAACAAGGTTTTGGACCCTTAGCTCCACATGTGCGAGTAATGTGAGTTGACAAGGCATCCACTCAGTACCATGGTGGTCAACAGGATAGGTCAACTTGTGGGAGGCACAACTTCCTCATACGAACTTCGACTGAGGTGATCTCTACCCAGTTGGAAATCTCTTGATGTGTAAAACAACGTCAAAAGGCTAAAACTTTGTTTGCAAAATTTTGACCCAAAAAATGATCATTTAAGACCTCAAACAAGCTCTGGAAGTTTTTTGACCCCAAATCGCCAAAGCATGAACTACCACTAAAATGGGCCCTACAAGTCAATAGCTCCAATTTTTCCACCCAAAAAGTACCAAAATATATCACAAAATGACAATCCATTTTGCATCATTATATATATTGATCTTCTAAGTGCAAAGTTTGACATTTTCCCAAGACTTTGACCCAAGCTTGACCTTAAGTTCTCTTTGTTCATAAAATATGAACAATGTAAACTCTTGTAGCATTTAATAATTAAACTTCCTATTTGCTTGCCAATTAGTGCTAAACAAAGTATTGTAGGTGTTGGAAGCATACTTAGTGCTTAGAAAAATTTCTTGAATGCTCTATACACAAGTAGAAGTCTCCTATACTTGTGTATAGCAAATTTAGATCTTTTGGTGAATAAGGTTGTGTGTTGTACTATGTTTTCATTGATGTCAAAGGGTTGATGTCAAGTATTGTCATAGTGATGTGTTTGTATCATTGATATATTGATTATTGGTTATATGGTCATTGATGTAATTATTGTCTAAGGGTTGATGTCAAGAGGTGTCATAATGATGTGTTGATATTAAAGGGAGTTGTATCATTGATGTCATGTCATGGTTGATAGGAAGAATCAAATGGATAAACTCCAAAGTGGTCCCCTTATGGTGAAGTCCCTCGCGAGAAGATGCTCTTGGATAAAGTTCTCAAAGTGGTCCCCTTATGGTGAAATCCCTCACGGGAAGATGCTTTGTGAAGTCCAAATGGTTAGGTGGTTGAGTAGCCCAGCAGTGTGGTTAGGGAACCCAAGTTTGATTGAGGAATAATGTAATTAAGATCAGTGAATTTGCAAGAGAAACTATTCCAGATGGATAGTATATATCATAATGTTTCCGGTGATATGTGGAATGTCACATAACTCCTCACGGTTAGAGAGTTATGTCCATGTGAAGTTGGAGAACCCTCATGAGTTATCTAGAAGCCCCTAGAAGGTCAAAGAAGTCAAGAAGGTCAAAGAAGTCAAATTATTATAGAAGCTCCTAGAAGAAGTTGACCAGTGAAAGTTGTTAGTCATGGGTTAAGTGGTTGCAACAAGAAAACAATTAAAAATAAATTAGTTGCAACTAGAAGTGGAGAGTTTACTATTTGTGGACAAAGTGGCTAAGTGGACAAAGTTGGTTAAGTGGACAAAGTGGCTAAGTGGACAAAGTGGTTAAGTGGACAAAAGTTGATACTTTTAGAGGAAGCTACTTGGAGAGTATAAATAAGAGAGCAAGGGTCTCCCATAAGCATCTATTGAGAATATTGAATATCTACAAGTGACTGAGGTAACCAAAGGAGATCTAAGGTGAATTTTAGAGGGAATTTGAAGTAAAGAAGGTCAGAAATTCAAGGGAGGATAAAGTTTTTAATGATGTTTTCTAAGGAATGTTATTTACAGGTCATCTCACCATTTTCACAATAATATTTTTTATAGAATGATTTAGTAGAAAAATATGGAGGTTGTTGAGACAACATATCCAAGTAACTGTGATAAAATTTTTAGCTTGTGGGTCATTTTAGTTTGGGAGTTACACTCTGTGGAAGATAGGGTGTAGCTAGTCCTGAAACTAGTGTAAAATAGGCGTTCCAGGTAAAAACGTCATAACTTCTTCATAACAGATCCAAATTTAGTGAGACCAAATGCATTGGTTAGAGTACATTTTGAAGTATGTTTTGAACCATTTTCAGATCCATATAACAAATATTTCGCGCGTGGCATGCTCTACAAGTTTGCTCTCTAGAATAAGCCATAATTCATCATGGTCTACCATTTTTGCTATAACTCCTTTTCTAGGAGGTTTCAAGTAGTGAAACTCGGAGGAATTGCATACAAGACACTAAAGAAAATTGTGTACCATTTTCGGAACTTTATTCATTACATGTACAAAGTTATGATTGTTGAAGGTTAGGGTTGTTTACTAATCCAAAATTAGTCACATAAGACTAAACTAAAGTTTGAAGAAAATATTGGTCTCTTGTTGTTGAAGTTAAGGAAGGTTTGCAGCTCTGTGATCACATACACCAGGTTTGTTACATATTTACAGGTATGGTATAAGTATTGATGATTGCTATAGGATTAAAGATATGGTTTTGACAGATGGTCTTGTGTAAGGGTTTATGGTATTTGGTTTATGGACAATATGGTGTATTGCTAGAGGTATATTGTTGGTTAACTTGGTGATATTGTGCATATGGTTTAGAGTTGACTTGATGATTGATCTTTGTGAGTATATCATATTTGGATGATGAGATTGATGAGACAGGTTGTGTTGTGCATAGTCGATGCACTTGTCTTGGTATAGACTGTTGGTACAGTTTGACAGATTGGTTTCTGTCTACAAACTGGCTCTTGTACTTAAGGATTGGATTCCTCTTCTCAGTTGGTGTTGAGATATGCAGGTTGGTTCTTGCATTGAGACTTGGTTCTCTCTTTGAGTTGGTGCTCATTTCAGTTGGTGTTGATAAACCCCAAGGATTGTAGTCCATAATACAAAACAAACTTATACATATCCCTGGTGTTCACTGTGTTCTTTATTGTGATGGTGAATAGTTCTTTATTGTTAATATATGTCATTGAGGCATATTTACATGCAAGCAACTAAGTGTGAATAGAAATAATGAGTAATGATATTGTGAATGGTGATGGCTAACTAAGGTTTTGTAAGAAGTTGTAAAAAGAGCCTCACATTGATTCACCCCCCCTCTCAGTGTGGTTGGTGTGTCCAACAATTGTTATCAGAGCATGCCTTCACTATAAGCATTACAAGCTTGAAGGACATCCATGGACACACAAATAGAAGAAGGTTGTAGAATCAGCTAACAATTATCTTATAGATGAAGCGAAAGATTTATTGAAGCTCAAAAATAAAATTTTAGATTTCTTTGAAGAAGAAGATGTTTTTGATCCTGATTTTGATGTTGATGAATACATTAAGGAAGCCCTATAAAAGTACCAAAGGCATACCATGGAACTAAAGAAAATACTCATGAAACAAGAAGAAGAGATCAAGGGACTAAATACTCAAGTAAATGAAAAAGAAGAATCATGCCATAAGTTGGAAGAAGAAGTTGTTGATCTTAGAAGGAAATAAGAGAAGTAAAAAAGGTTCACGAACAACTCAACAATCTTGGATTGTCAAATATCACCTAATGATAAATCTGGTCTTGGATACAACAAGGAAGAAACACACTATGAAGCTAGCACTTCTAAGAAGCATGATGCAGGTCCTGCATTGTCAAAAGGTGAAAGCAAAGTTGTAATTCAAACACCTACACAAGGCAAGGAGACTTTCAGAAGAACAAAGAAAGGAAGACACCAAGAAGCCACCTTTACACCTCAAAACAAGTTTAGAAAAGAGACACCTTCAAGGTGGACACAAAAGCAATGGTATGAGAATGTTTTTCATGGTCACTTTTCTCATGTAATGAATATGGTCACAAAGCTTTGGATTGTAGACATTATATAAGGAAAAATGTTGGAAGATTTCAAAACACCCTAAGATGTTGGAGACGTAATCAAGTGGGACACATTGCTACTCATTGTCACAACATGAGATGTTACAGTTGTAGTGGGTTTGGCCACAAAGCTCATGATGGTTGGAATTCAAGGAGACAGTCAATGAGGAGTGCTTCATATAGCATGGCAAGAAGAGCACATGTAACTTGGATGGAAGATCAGAGTACAAGTACATAGAAATCAAGACACTCTTAGAAGTGGATGAAGAAAACTAAACAACCATGCATGAATAAAGGGATAAAGAATAAAAAAAGCTTCACTCTTTCTAAAGCATACATGGGCTCTTATGGGAGAAGTCGAATACATATGCGAGGTGACCTATAGAAAGTCTGTGTACATACGCGAGTTGTCCGTGGAATAGGCCGCATACTTGTGGAAAAAGCCTCAAAAAGAGGAGTGTACAGATGAGTTGCAGCACAGTTTGATGGTATAACTCTGTTTTGCAGGGTCTGCCATGGTTTGTTGTAGGTTTTCATGATTATATACTTGCTTTGGTACATGCTGTATGGGATGATATAGTTGAGATGCTTGGTTGATATATTGATGGTTTAGATACATGGTTGTGGCACTTGGTTCATGGTAGAGGCATATCATGAGTTATATGACACTTGTTTGAGGCACATGGTTGGCATGTTGGTAGAGGCATATGGTTGGTACACAGTTGGAACATGTTCTTGGAATATGGTTAATACACTCCATTGATGATATCTTATGGTATATTGTATGGTATTGATGTACATGGGTGTTGTGCATGGTTGGCACACAGTATGGCACATGATGTACATGGTTGATGTTTTGTTCATGATTCT